>JAKCPI010000068.1:0-11363 GCA_023213315.1 Euborellia annulipes
GCGCTACCAACTACGCCAAGCCCGAGGGCCACTAGGTTATTTGTTTCAAAGGTTTTATTAATTAAAAATTAACACTTTAATACGTATTATTAAGTGTTAAACTTTAGAAAACAAATCACCTCATGTTTAATTTGCATATTTAAATTTTAATTTAAAAATTGTTTCAACGAGAACCACGGTCGAAAGTTTGCTACTATATCTATGAACATTTTTTTTAATTAATTAAAAAATATAAAGATAATTAAGAGTCATATCCCAATTAAAAAATTATTCCTCATCATTTGAAAATGGGGGTCAAAACTTTAAAAAATGTAGAATTTTCTACATTATCAACAAATCCTGTTGAGGACAATAGCTGGGCATACACGGAGAGGTAGAACTGTCGGTTTTGACCGGGGCGGTCCAATCTGTTGGGTCGATCCGCCACGGTTAAAACTTTCGTTATCAATTTGGCTTAAAAAAGTGGAGAGTTTGATCTGTCGGGTTGGACCGGGGCGGACCAATCTGTCGGGTCGATCCGCCACGGTTAAAACCGTCATTATCAATAGCTGGGCATACACGGAGAGGTAGAACCGTCGGTTTTGACCGTGCCGGTCCAAACGCACGGATTTATCTTTACGTTAGTGGGCGAGCACGCGCCAGTTTTGACCGCCACGCATCAATCTAACAGATTGGACTGCGGTCCAAACTCACGATCCGATCTTTTCGTTAGTGGGCGAGCACGCGCCAGTTTTGACCGCCACGCATCAATCTAACAGATTGGACTGCGGTCCAAACTCACGGACTGATCTTTTCGTTAGTGAGCAAGCGACAGTTTTGACTGCCACGCATCAATCTAACAGATTGGACTGCGGTCCGAACTCACGCTCTGATCTTTTCGTTAGTGGACAAGCGACAGTTTTGACCGCCCCGGACCATCTCTTTAAGTCGCGATTTTTGGAGGGGGTAGGGGAGGACATGTTACTTCAAAAATTTTTTTACAAATTTATTTTTAAAGAAAATAAGTTATCCCTCCCCCTATTAATTAATTAAGCTATTAATATGTTCTAAAATATTTTAGTTAATCACCATTCACAAAAACAAATTTATTATTATTATTTTTTTTAAATATCGTTTAAGGTCATGGCAAATTAGGATACAAATATTATATAGACCTAGCATTTTACTCGGGAGAAAGTCTAGTTTCTGAATATACAAAAAAAAATTATAGGTTATGTAAGAAAAAAATATTGGCCCTCCCTCTAGAGCGCCCCCTAATGGTCCGATGTTTACCAAAAGCTTTTCAGTTCTTGACCTTTACATCTAGTTTATGTGTGCAAAATACCACAGACATACACACAGACATCATTCCAAAAACTACTTAAATGGACTCAGGGAACCTTAAATCGTATTTTGGCAGCTTCAGAATCAGATAATTAAAGATTTTATTTAAAGGAGAAGAAAGGATTAATTACTTTTTTTTTTAAATAATTTTCTATTTCCATTTTTCTTGGAAATTCCAATGGATTCTTGACTTGATCTGTCTAGTCGGCAGGCAAAACTTTCGTCAAGACGAAAGTCCACGGATTTGGTCAAATCAGCGGTTAAAACTGCCGCGGTCCAAAGATTTTGCCCATACACGTACGGTTTGGCCCGTGGCGGGCCAACTATACGGGTTTATCTGCGGGTTTTTCCTTTACGTTTGTGAGTGATGACGGTTTTAACCGTGGCGGTTTTAACCGTGCCGGTTTTAGCCGGCCCGGCAGACTGGTCCGCCCCGGTCCAACCCGACAGATCAAACTCTCCGTTTTTTTAAACGAAATTGATAATGACGGTTTTAACCGTGGCGGATCGACCCGACAGATTGGTCCGCCCCGGTCCAACCCGACAGATCAAACTCTCCACTTTTTTAAGCCAAATTGACAACGAAAGTTTTAACCGTGGCGGATCGACCCGACAGATTGGACCGCCCCGGTCCAACCCGACAGTTCTACCTCTCCGTGTATGCCCAGCTAATTTCGTTTAAAAAAGGAGAGTTTGATCTGTCGGGTTGGACCGGGGCGGACCAGTCTGCCGGGCCGGCTAAAACCGCCACGGTTAAACCGCACGGTAAAACCGTCATCACTCACAAACGTAAAGGAAAAACCCGCAGATAAACCCGTATAGTTGGCCCGCCACGGGCCAAACCGTACGTGTATGGGCAAAATCTTTGGACCGCGGCAGTTTTAACCGCTGATTTGACCAAATCCGTGGACTTTCGTCTTGACGAAAGTTTTGCCTGCCGACTAGACAGATCAAGTCAAGAAGCCATTGGAATTTCCAAGAAAAATGGAAATAGAAAATTATTTAAAAAAAAAGTAATTAATCCTTTCTTCTCCTTTAAATAAAATCTTTAATTATCTGATTCTGAAGCTGCCAAAATGCGATTTAAGGTCCCCTGAGTCCATTTAAGTAGTTTTTGGAATGATGTCTGTGTGTCTGTGTGTATGTCTGTGGTATTTTGCACACATAAACTAGATGTAAAGGTCAAGAACTGAAAAGCTTTTGGTAAACATCGGACCATTAGGGGCGCTCTAGAGGGAGGGCCAATATTTTTTTCTTACATAACCTATAATTTTTTTTGTATATTCAGAAACTAGACTTTCTCCCGGAGTAAAATGCTAGGTCTATATAATATTTGTATCCTAATTTGCCATGACCTTAAATGATATTTAAAAAAAATAATAATAATAAATTTGTTTTTGTGAATGGTGATTAACTAAAATATTTTCAGAACATATTAATAGCTTAATTAATTAATAGGGGGAGGGATAACTTATTTTCTTTGGTCAAAAAATAAATTTGTAAAAAAAAATTTTGAAGTAACATGTCCTCCCCTACCCCCTCCAAAAATCGCGACTTAAAGAGATGGTCCGGGGCGGTCAAAACTGTCGCTTGTCCACTAACGAAAAGATCAGACCGTGAGTTCGGACCGCAGTCCAATCTGTTAGATTGATGCGTGGCGGTCAAAACTGGCGCGTGCTCGCCCACTAACGAAAAGATCGGATCGTGAGTTTGGACCGCAGTCCAATCTGTTAGATTGATGCGTGGCGGTCAAAACTGGCGCGTGCTCGCCCACTAACGTAAAGATAAATCCGTGCGTTTGGACCGGCACGGTCAAAACCGACGGTTCGTACCTCTCCGTGTATGCCCAGCTAATGAATCCGACCACTACGTGATTTAATTATGATTAATAGAAGGTAGAAAATTACACTCAAACTGGGAATTACCCGAATTGAACTACTTTTTTTTTCTTTTTTTTACAAAAAAAAAACACACAAAAACTTGATGCCAGTTTTTTATATATTTTTTTACTCCACAGCTAACGTTATGATATGGACCATCTTGAGGTCTCATATGTGAGCATACACAAATAAATAATAATGTTATTTAAAATGTGAATGTTTACACATGATACTATTCAGTTTTGGGGAAGCCCAGCTCTGAAGATGATCCATACCTATTAATTAACCCATACAACAAACTTGTCCTGACTTGCATACTGACCCTTGCAAGAGAGTCAAGCAGAGAGAGAGAAATGTATTATTTGCATTTAAAATATATTATCAAATTAATAAAATAAATGCACTGATCCCTAGAGACAAGCTTCGGACCACCTCCATATATAAATATTTTGTTCTATTCCTACACTGGCTCAATTGAATACAATTTTATAAAATCACAATTACATCTCTATATATAATTAATAAATAATAATTTTTTGTGGAGCCATTTATATTTCTAATATTTAAAATAATAAACCAAGTATTAATGAACGAGGAGAGATGAAATTTACCTTAAAAGTCCTAAAAGTTTAGAAGAAACGCGAATTTTTTGCAGGAGCCCAGGTGAGGCACGTCCGACCCACGCGACGCCATGTTCCAAGTGAGGGATGCAATTTTTTAACACGGAAGGTGCTTCACTTATCACAGCTCCCCCTCTACTGAACTCTCTTTGATCTTCCTATTTAATATAAAGAAACTTTTCCAATTGAAAAAGCATGTAGACTCGAATTCAGGCTCTCATACACTTATGAGGTTGACAGCGATTGGCCTGAGCATCCGAGAGAGGGGGAAGAAGGGGGGATGGGGACACAAGCCTGCACTAATATTGATAGATAATTGGCAACGATCCAAATCATTTCAATTAGAAAGAATATAAATTATTTGAAAATAATCTAAATGGGGAAATTTTTCTCCAGAACTCACCTCCCTCATATTTATCAAATTCCATTTTTTTTTCCTTTCACTTCTTTTCTAATTTTATACAAAATAGTTATTTTAAAATGTCATTCGATGGATTATATAATTAGTAAGCAATAATAAAAGGTACATCCCTACTTTCTGAAGTTATAGGCTATTATAAACCTTTGAAAATTTCTAATTATATATTTTTGATGGACATTGTCTTAATCTTAATTAATAAAAGAAGAGTGGTTAAACTTTATCTAATATCGTTTAGATTTAGAAATAAATACTTGTGATATTTAAAATTGTTATAAGCAAACAAATTATCTATTTTTGTTGCTTTCACTTGTTAATTATAATTTGTCTTTCGTAGGTTTTTCCTGGTTATTCTAGTTCAAGAGGCATTTTCGAATCCTTTTTTATTAATTAACGACGACCTCTCGACTCAACGGCCCGCTTGGCACTTGACCCATGTTCATTTCGCGGCTTATGGAAGAGAATTTTTGTTCTCATGGGGGTCTAATATAAATCCACCGAGCATACGATAGATCCTATTTGAAGGAGATGAAATAAATTTGGAAAAATCTTAAACCGTTTGTGTTTTATTTCAAAAGTCTTACTACTTTTTGATCACAGAGTGAAAAATCTATTGGAGATTCAGAATTTAGGGAGAAATATAGTGTTGAAATGTAAAAAGCGGTTAGAAAAAATATTTCATATTCCTTAAAATTTATTCATTTTGGACTAGGGGAGGGGAGAATTGCTCCCCCCCCCCCGAATTAAATACATGATGCTGTTCCAGATAATCAAAGGTAATCAAATTAAAGCTCAGGATGAAGGTATATTTTTCTTACAACACCTCGGAACTGACTTTAATCTTGAGGAATATTTTATTTTTATAACAAAATTTATCACTATTTTATTTTTAATTGTTAATCCATTTTTTGCAACTCAAATTTTTTTTTTTTTTTTTGGAATGGGTGCATAAGGTCCGAAGACCTATAATGACCAATAGTCACATGCAGCCAGGAAGAAAATAAAAACAAAAGGAGAAGCTATAAAGGGGAAACTCAACTGCGGGAACTGAGAAGATGCCTGTTGAGGTTAGACTTGAAAGTCTGAAGATTGTAGGTTTTGGGGAAGATAGACGCAGGGAGCTTGTTCCAATCACGGGAGGTCATGGGGACAAAGGAAGAATGAAATTGTTTTGTTCTGTTAGTCGTGATCTGAACAGCATAGGGATGCTGGGAAGATGCCTCTCTTGTGTTCCGTGAATATGTTGCATTGGGTGGGATAATTAATTTTAATTCGGCAGAGCATTGACCATGGTAATACCTGTAGAAGAGAGATAGTGAAGATACTCTTCTTCTATGATCTAGCGACTGTAGGGATGCAGTAAGGGTAGAATCACCTATCAGTCTAATTGCACGCCTCTGTATGGCTTCCAAGGAGGAGAGAGCGTTTTTCGACGCCCCTCGCCAAAGGTGGGAACAATATTCAAGACACGGCCGAATTTGGGCTTTATAGAGGATTAGGAGTTGTTGGGAGGAAAAGTAACGCTTCGTTTTGAATAGGAAACCCAATTTCCTTGCGGTAGATTTAACCACAGAAGAGATGTGGTTGCTCCAGGAGAGATCAGATGTAACTGTCACTCCCAGAACAGAAAATGAATCTTTGAACTCGAGGCCATTATTGCTGTAAATAAGGGGAGGGCAAATCCTATTTTTTTGTCTAGAAATTAAACAACATTGGGTTTTTTGGGAATTGAATTTTACTTGATTGAGGTTTCCCCATTCCTCCAAGAGACCAAGATCATCATTTATCGACGACACAGCCCCCAGACGACCAGTGGATGAGGTTTCACCAGTCCTGACTGAGTCCAGGGTACTGTCATCAGCAAACCAATGAATTGGGTTGGAGGTTACTCCCATGAGATCGTTAATGTACATAAGGAAAATTATCTTCAATTGATTCCTATTCAGAAATTAGTGTTTTTTTTTTTTTTTGATTCTCACTAAAGGTGTGATTAAACTGCTGCTGCCTTCGTTATAATTTCTTTTGAAAAATCATATTCATTTATTCTTTTATTGAAAATTATTACCTAACACAATTGATATAAAATTTAAATTAAATCTTTGAATATTCAATAGATAAATTTACATTTTTTTACTTTTTTTTTCTTTTTCTTTATTCATTCATATCTATTAGTGAATCATGTTTTTATTGGCATTAGAGTAGAGAGCAAAACAATACAATTGTAGTTCATTTGATTCGCGATGATTATAGTATTGTATTGAGTTAGGCTCAAACCCAAAACCTTGGGAATATTCGTGGGTTGACCTTCCTGTGGGCCTGACACACCATAGGGTGTGTGTGATATTTAGATCAGGTAATTGCTCGCTTAAGTCTACATTATTCTATATATTTATACCAGCATGATGATAGAGGAAACACAATCACCGTTCATTATTCAAAGACAGGCTGGATGTTTAACAAGTTTGGGAAAGGGCGGCTCACTCAGCCTGCCTTTATTTACTAAATGCGCAGGGATTCGTCAGGATAATTGCACCGTTTATGAATATTTAGATGGTGTATCTTCGTAGAAATTATTTTAATTTTAAAATTGAGTGGATTTCTATTTTTAAGAAGATAATTGAGACAAGACTTGGAGGTTTCTGTTTGTTTTGGAGATAGACATTGACCAATTTTACTTGCTCCTACCTATACATGTAATATACGTATTATGAAATCGTATATGGGTAATTCCACACCAAGACAACATGGCACTACATGGGCCCATTTCAGATTCAAAAATGCCACCCAAATGCTGATTCCTCATGGCAAACTGATGATAAGTTGATAGAAAGAAAAAAATTTTTATGTACATAGCGGCCGTAAAACTCAAAATTAAAATTTCACTCATTTTCAACGTTCCAGAGTACAATTTTGGAAATTTGTTTACAGTTTGAATAGTTTAATGAAAAAAATTGGTTTCGAGCACTATTCCTAAGGGAAATTGACCGTAGAATCCAAAAATCACCGAAAACCCCCGAAAATTTTCACCTCTAATAGGAGAAATATACGAATTTGTGATTTTTAAGGTGTTTTTTTCATTAAATTATTCCCAAAAAACATATATTTTTAAAATTACTTTTCCATGCTAAGTTACTCTAAAACATGTGTACTTTGATGGGGTTTAAATATTTTTTTGGGGAAAGCATGTTTAGTAGGTCAAAATTGAGAAAATTCAAAAAACATGTTTTTTTGTGATTTTGACTTCTGCATTCTTTATTAATTTTTATATGTTGCCTATAAGTGTACGACTTTTTGAGTAATACTATTTTATTCTCCATTAAATTCTGTATAATTAAGAAAAAAACGTACCAATTCAATGATCTGGGACAATGTTACAACTCTTTAATAGTTCAAATTCACTTAAAGTCATCTCAAAATGTTTTAGTTTTCCATTTTCGTAAAAAGAAACAATTATAGTTTTGGGAAATAGTTCAAACAAGTTTTAAAATGAAAACTCAGCATAAATTTTAAGTTTTTTTTATTGATAAGATCATATGCCAAACAATAATTCGTATCGGTGGTCACTTTTTTGCATTGAATGATGTGACTATTTTTTGGAACAAATTCATGAAAATTGCGTGTCCCAGGTACGGTGAATGCTTTACAAGCTCCTATGTCTCGGATTGCATCAACATCTTTTTTCAACACGTACATTATTTCAGCGATGGATGTCCAGGTCAGTACAAAAACTGCAACAATTTCATGTACTTATGCAAACACCTCGCCAAATATGGACTCAGCGCCACCTGCTCGTTTTTCGCGACATCACATGGCAAGTCACTATGCGACGGAATCGGAGGAACGATAAAGCGAGAAGCAAGAAACGAAAGTTTGCGACGACCGTACAACGGGCAAATTCTTGATGTCGAAAAATTGCTGGAGTTCTGCAAACAACGGATCGGAAATATACAATGCGAAGTCGTTTGGAAAAAAGATGTTGATGCAATCCGAGACATAGGAGCTAGTAAAGCATTCACCGTACCTGGGACACGCAATTTTCATGAATTTGTTCCAAAAAATAGTCACATCATTCAATGCAAAAAAAGTGAGCACCGATACGAATTATTGTTTGGCATACGATCTTATCAATAAAAAAAACTTAAAATTTATGCTGAGTTTTCATTTTAAAAACTTGTTTGAACTATTTCCCAAAACTATAATTGTTTCTTTTTACGAAAATGAAAAACTAAAACATTTTGAGATGACTTTAAGTGAATTTGAACTATTAAAGAGTTGTAACATTGTCCCAGATCATTGGATTGGTACGTTTTTTTTCTTAATTATACAGAATTTAATGGAGAATAAAATAGTATTACTCAAAAAAGTCGTACACTTATAGGCAACATATAAAAATTAATAAAGAATGCAGAAGTCAAAATCACAAAAAAACATGTTTTTTGAATTTTCTCAATTTTGACCTACTAAACATGCTTTCTCCAAAAAAATATTTAAACCCCATCAAAGTACACATGTTTTAGAGTAACTTAAGCATGGAAAAGTAATTTTAAAAAATATATGTTTTTCGGGAATAATTTAATGAAAAAAACACCTTAAAAATCACAAATTCGTATATTTCTCCTATTAGAGGTGAAAATTTTCGGGTTTTTCGGTGATTTTTGGATTCTACGGTCAATTTCCCTTAGGAATAGTGCTCGAAACCAATTTTTTTCATTAAACTATTCAAACTGTAAACAAATTTCCAAAATTGTACTCTGGAACGTTGAAAATGAGTGAAATTTTAATTTTGAGTTTTACGGCCGCTATGTACATAAAAATTTTTTTCTTTCTATCAACTTATCATCAGTTTGCCATGAGGAATCAGCATTTGGGTGGCATTTTTGAATCTGAAATGGGCCCATGTAGTGCCATGTTGTCTTGGTGTGGAATTACCCATATATAAAGAGAGAAAGTATTCATGTCGAAGATATTTCAAGATTTTGATGAAAATACACGTTTTGATGTTCCAAAAAAGGGGTCCCACAAAAGGTCTGTCTGTCTGTGAACAAAATATCTCATGAACGAAAAGAGCTAGAAGATTGAAATTTGATATTTAGGTAAGTACCCCCCATGGGACGTAACACGAGGCTTTTGAACAAAATCGGCAAAAAAGTATTAGTACTTTACTGATGTACTTTTTCACTTTTTTTTTCTCTCAAAATCGCAAAAGAGTACTAGTACTTTACTGATGTAATTTTTCAGTTTTTTTTTTTCGATTTTCTCAAAATTCGCTCCAACGATTTTGATTAAAATTCAAAAATCAATTATTTTTTAGATGCTCTTTAAAATGTATATTTTCATTTTGCCATTGAAATCTTCTGAAGACCACTTTACTCTTGTACTTCATAAGAAAGACAGAAGAAATGGTTGCCAACAAAATATAAATATTCTCCCATGTTGAATTCAAATGAACTATAATGGCGAAAACTAAATATATGTCGACAGGAAAAATCTGATGCGACCAGTAACACCAGATTTTCTAGAACAGCAGTCACCAAAATTATTGCAGTTAAGCAATGCCAAGCACAGCTAAACCTTGGGTGGATGGCCCCGAGGAATCAGCACGTTGAACGTTCCCCGGTAGCCATCGGTATATACTGTATCAATTCAATAGCCTATATATAAATTTAATTGTATAATCCTAAATGGCCTCAGCAGCCGAGAGGGTAAATAAAAGAAAAAAAAAATATCGGAAACTAAATATATGTCGACACAAAAAATTTGTTATGACAAGCACAGAAACTTTCAAGGTAAGAAAAAAGTGAGTTGTCACACCAGATATTTTTTTTCTTTAAATCGAGCTAATGTAGCATTATAGTATTTGGTTGCTGGATGGTAGATAACACCAATAGCCAAATCTTTTTAGAAAATTAACTTTGCTTTCTATTAAGTTTTAAGCACAACGATCTTTCCAGAGAGGCTAGAGAAAGGAAGCAGAGGAACCTACGAATGATTAAGAAGCTCCGCGAACAGAACAAAGACAATGTGGTTATGCTAAGAGCTGATAAAATATATTTGAATGGTCGCTACTATGTCCTGGAATATGATCATGCCAACGAGGAAGACAAATTGCGGTTGATAACTGACTCAAAAAACGGCGGAGACAGCCAGCCTCGGGTCGAGGAGGTGAATTTGATTTAAACGATGCAAGAACCAGTCACTCAACTTCAGCTCAACTCAGGATCGCTTCATGGAACATGGACGGATATAACACACTCTACGAACTGGATCAGGATGAAATAAAATTTTAGTTGGTCATAAAATTATACTTTTACAAGAAACGTGGTTGACCAGCAAACCTAATCTGCCCACCTTCTTAAGGGATTACAACTGCATATCCTCGGAGGCAATCAGGGATGAAAGTAGAGGAAGGGCGAGCGGAGGTTTGATTACTTTGGTTCACAAGGACTTTAAGAACCTGGAAATTTTTAGAGATAAACAGATACTTAACTATGATTCAGCTTGACATTGATGAAGAAAGATATTTATTTATTAATGTATACTGGCCCCCAAAACTGCAAATTGAAGAATTATTGATACACTTATAAACACTGTCAACACGGGTTTGGCCGGTATGGACATTAAAGGAAAAGTAATTATTTGTGACGACTTTAACTGCAGAATAGGTACTTTAAACAATGTGAAGATGAGGAGATGCTGGAGGAGAGTTGTTTGGAGGAGATTAGACTAGTCAGGGACACATTTTTGGATAGAAGGGGAAAGTTATTGGTGGAAACAATGGAGTTCTTGGGAATGGTGGTTTGCAATGGCCAAGTTCCCCGTCAGATAGACCAGCTCAATACACCTTCAACTCTTCACGAGGAAGAGTACCATCGGGATCTTTCAGGGATTGAAGGAGGTACTACAAATAACATGAAGATTTTTCGGACCAGCGGTTTTCGCTCTTGACTGACCATAGCAATGCAGCTTTGGCGCTTGATGTTCGGGGTTATAGATGCGCCGGCCTATGCTAATGACAACATTAGTTCTAAAACCAAAATAGTGTGAGTGAGGCATTGAGGGTTGCTTTTCAGGGAAGTTTGGCCTTGAGGAGCCAAATATTATCACAGCTCCAACAGTCAAGAA
>JAKCPI010000069.1:0-63248 GCA_023213315.1 Euborellia annulipes
AAACATTCATTGTTCTTTCAAGCAGCCAGTTTAAAAACACAAACAAGGAGTTTTTGATTCGTATAATATCTAAACGTGTTTTGTATATCTAAGCTCTGAACTTTGTGTTTATGCGGAATAACAATCACCTGGCTTCTCGCCAGATTGGTTGATTGACTTTTTGTACCTATTCAATCTATTGATAATATATCTAAATATAGTCAATTTTGTAATATCTTACTTTTTCCGTCACAAATTATAATAGTTTCTTCATTTGAATATTTCTGATTTTATAATTTGTTTTCAATATTTTTCAGAGATTTTAGGTTGATATCAGCCATTAATATTAGCTTGGCAAGTACTCTCTTCTTAAGTACGTACATCATCCGTGCCAAATTAGTTTCAAAATGTTGCTTCGAAAAATTTGTTCCAAAATAAATGTTGGAAAAAAAAACATAAAATTAGAATGAAAATAACAGGTTTAGTAAATACAATAAGGTTAAATATTTAATATTTTAAGAAATATAGCTACTATTATTTGGAACTGAGGAAATACTAGATATTAATGATAATAGCTAAATTAATATTTGAATACCATTTGGATATGTTATTTGAAGGGATTATCTCTATAATAAATAAAAAATCAAAGTATTAAAATAGTTCTTTGTTAAGAAGTTGTACTATATACATAGCTGATGCAGATACTTTTAAAAAGTATTGAAAGTGGCTTACTCAGCCCTGAGTATATTTTTTTACTTCCAGAACACAGTATTTTCAAAAGTAAGCTATTTTAAATTCTTTGGATTGTAAGGAAGAAAAGTATTTACAGCAATTAAAGTAGCCTACTTTTCAAATACCCGATTTTTTGGAAAATCACCTTTAAAAAAATTCTGAAAATTTCAATACCAGCTCTTAAAGATTATGCCAAGTACTCAATTGGTCCAGTTCGAATTCTCCCTCATTTTCACTTCAATGTTTTTCTATGTTTATTTTAGTAAAATTTTATATAATTGAATGACTTGACTTGGGACAGTGTCCCGTTCGCATCCCGACTCATGAATCAGAAATTTATTTCAATTGAATTGGCTACTAATCAATTGAAATAAATGAAGACGAGGTCTAAATGGCATCAGATGCCGAAAAATACCAAATAAATTAAAAAAAAAAGCTTTCACAAAAAATAAATTAATAAATTTGGCTGTTGATTGCTGCAGTTCAGTATTTTAACTATTTATTGTGAATCTAAAGTACTCAAACATTTTAAAGAAACATTTTTGATGTTTTAAGCTTGAAAAATAAAGAAAGTTTTTAACATGCCCCAATGTGGAAAATCAACTATGTCCCAAGTTAGGAATACCAGCTCCTAACTTGGGACAAGCAAACTTTATTAATTTTTTATGTTTCCTTAATTATGAAGTAATCACATCTTGCATTTTTAAAACTACAAACTTTGTCTAGAAAAATGATGTTATAAAAATAGTTTGCTGGTGGAACCATGCTGAACATCAAAACTGTTCCAAGTTAGAGTATGACTGAATACTTTATTTAAATTTTGATAAATATTTTGTAACTTCATTGGAAATTTTTTTAAAATACATTTTTTCCACGATCCCAATTAATTTTGCTCCGTATATACATTTTCCTTATAGAAGGAAAATATCATGATATTCTTTTTTCCTTTTAATTATAAATACAAATTAATCGAAACAAATGTCTACCATCTGTGGGTATTTCCCTTGGGGACAAAAAAAAAAAAAATTTCTATTTATATTCCATAAATAAAAATGTCTCCCCTAAAGTTAAAGCTTTCCGTATGAACATTTTAATAATTTAACAATTTTTTTTCTGTTATTTTTGTTCTATCTTCATAAATTGTTTCTGTTTATTCTCTCAGTACGTAAACTGATACGGCTCTCAAGTTTATTATTATTTAAACTCATTTGATAAATGTTTATTTAAGGACTCGGAGGAGATGCTGAGAGTGTAATTAGAGTATGAATAATGTTTGATTTTTATTTATATATTAATATTAATTTTACGTTGTTATAAATAATAAGGCTACGACCATTGGTTTCCAATTACCTATTTTGTTAAATAATGATTTTAAATAAGACCTGCCAGTGTGTAAATTATTTAACATCTGTTTAATTCTTCATTTCAATATGGCTTTTTGGCCGAATTCACGATCCAGGGGGCAGGGCTGGAACTAGGAGATTTTCTAGGGGGGGTGGCAAAATTTAATTTGCCGCCCCCTCCTTAAAATCTTCTATACAAAATTCATATCATTTTACCTTTTTACTCCATCGTATAGAATATAAAGAGAAAGTATTGTAATCGTAAAAAAATTCGACTTCGAGATTTTGATGTTTCTCCACGTTTTAGACCTCCCTGAGTTTTTGTTTCACAAATTCATTTGTTTATATTTACATGTTTTTTAATGATACCTGTATGATTTTGTTTTAATTTTTCTTTCCAAAATTTACGAAAAATGTCATTTTCTTCTGTGATTAAACTATTCAGTTTTCGGAAAAATATCAAAGAATATAAACTTTTTAAAATAGAGTATTTTATCATAATATAACAAAGAAATTGAAAATTTCGAAATTTTTGAAAAAACTTATTAGGTAAAGTACTATTTCCAAGTGACGTATTTACTCCAAAAGTTGATAGAAATCTACAATTTTAGTGTAAGGAGCATTTATCAAATTTCATCGATCTAGCTGCTTTGGTTTTTAAGCAATCGTGCTCACACACACACCCAGACGTAATTCCAAAAGAATATACGAGAAAGTCTCGGGGAAGTCATTCCCCATATTGTTTTTTTTTATAGTGAATCTTTCTTTAATTTCCACCCCCTTCATATCTGCCGAAAAAACTTAAAAATTACATCAGTAAGGAGGTACTAGTACTTTTTGGCCGATTTTGTTTAAAAGCTTATTTTCTCGGTCCAGCGAGGTGTATAAAATTTCAACCTCCTAGCTCAATTTCTTCATGCTTAAAATTGAACATAGACACACAGATACACAGACAGACCATGTCGCGAAAACCACTTTTGGATTTAGGGGACCTCAAAACGTGTATATCCATCAAATACTCGACATTGAATTTTTGACATGAATCCAATACTTTCTCTCAATATATTAACATTTATAGAGGTAAGAGAAAGAAAAGAGTATATACGAAGATCGCGTGTGAATCTAATGATTATTTAATTATTTCTTTTATTTAGAAAGAATGTTGGCATAAGGCCACAAGATATTTCTGCCACCGATTTAATTAAATATGATAATTAAAATGTATTAAACAGTAAATAGTAGATATAAAAATATCACCGAGGTTAACGTCTTATCAGAAAGTAAATACAATTTCATTTTGCTTAGGGGTGTATGTCGCACGAGGAAGGTACACAAAAACAAACTTGTCTAAAATAGAAGATCATTATTTGTTTTATATAATTGCAATTATATAATAAAATTTATACTCTGTTATATTCTAGTTTGCATTCTGCCTGAGGCTTTACAAAATAATATAGTTGTTATATCAAGTGCTTATTTATGTCATAAAATTTTAAAGTTTAAAACTATAAAATAAATTTTAAAACAATTTATTTTTCCGTGTAAAAAAACGGGAAAGATAGAAGGAATAGTTTTGAAAGGATTAATAAAATCAATGTACAAAAGTTACTATTCTCTTATTAAAATTTTCCAATTCGTAAATAATTGATTTTGGAGACCAACAGCAAATATTTAGGATTTAGGATTATTATAATCCCTTAGAATCATCTCATTAAATTTGATTACCAATTTGTATCCTTTTCTTTAATTAGTTAAGCGATTAAGCATGTGTGTCCACTTTCGCTTGAAATTGGATGACCAACGCCTTTAGAAAATGAGATGAGATCTTTTTAAAAGTAAAGGGATAGTTAGAGAAATCGGGATCCCTTGCCTTTCCTTTATTAATATTTATTATTTCATATACGTTTTCTTTACACATCCCCTTTTATGTGATAAACACAAAGAGGTGGTCCGTGATAAATAAAAGAATTCTTCCATTCCAAAGAAAATATTATCAGATACCTTAGATAGATGTGGTATTTAAAATCGGTATTTAATTAACAATTCTTATTATATTTGGGTTGAATCGGAGCAATTGTACAGTATTTGAATACGACTACAGAATAACAAGTCGAAACTTTTACAGCTTACACCTTCTTCAGGTACAATTCATTTAAGATTACAAAGGTTATTAACTAAATTATCCCTGAAGAAGTCCACAGAATGAGGGGCCGAAACGTTGTAATGTTTACAAATAAACATAGTTAAACCGAAAACAAAATTCTTTTATTAATGATAACAACTGTAAAAGCCTAAACTCTAAAAAAAAAAAATATTATTAAAATTTATAATAACAAAATAGTGTGTATAGTTTTTTGTTTTTTCTTCGAAATTTTAAAATTTTTTAAGGTTGTTCGGACATTAAAGCACTTTATCTGATTAAAAGCTAATTTTTTAATATGTTATTAATCACTATCAAATACGTATAAAATAAAATTTTGAAGCAGATCTGACACAGGGTTATCGTGTAATTAATTTTTAAAAAATTGAAATTTAACATGTAGCCTATGGGGAATAACGACGAAATTCACACATATCGAATTAAATAGGCATCTGTGCAACTGATACAAAAACAAAAAAACTTACATTTTATTAATTCACTTCCGAGGAATATGTTAAAAATAAAATCAAAAGTTTCTGCCGACCGCTTTTAAAGATATTTTAACAAGAAAGTCAAAAAATTCTCCAAAATGACAGTCGCTAATATTTAAAAATAATGAATTCTCGAGAGTCAGACCAGCCTGGCAACGTCGCATAAAATAATTCTCTTTTCTCTATGTCAGTTACATTTTTTTTTTTTTTTTTTTTTTTTTAAACATTCACACTTTTTTCTCATTCACACTCACATTCACACTCACATTCACACAGTCTTTTCGGCAGCTTAGGCCATATATAAGACTTTGACGATAACCGTTGTAGAGAATATATCTATTGTGGGGTCAGGCATTTCTATTTAAGCCATCTGGTATCCAAATGGCTTAAATAAAATCATCGGACTGCCTGGGTCCGAACCCGCGACGCGTCGCGGCGTTTGGTATAGGAGGTAGGCGCGCTACCTACTACGCCAAACTTGGGGGCACATTTTTTTTTTCAATTTTACAATATTTTTTCTCGCAAATCGTCCATTGTGTTTAAACTGATTTGCATTAAACATTGTAATATATTAAATAAAATAAAATTTAAGGCGTTTAAGATTTAAAATAGATAGTTGATGAATGCAATGTTGCCAGTTCTATATTACGTGAAAAACTGCTCAAATCAAAAGTCATTCATTTATTATTTTTACTTCTCTTACCTCTATATATATGTTAATATATATAGAGAGAGAAAGTATTGGATTCATGTCAAAAATTCGATGTCGAGATTTTGATGGATCTTCACGTTTTGAGGTCCCCTGAATCCAAAAAGTGGTTTTCGCGACATGGTCTGTCTGTCTGTCTGTGAACAAAATATCTCAAGAACGAAAAGAGCTAGGAGGTTGAAATTTTATATTTAAGTTAAACACCCCCCTGGGACGTGACACGAAGCTTTTCAACAAAATTGGCCAAAAAGTACTAGTACTTTACTGATGTAATTTTTCAGTTTTTTTCGATTTTCTCAAAATTTGCTCCAACGATTTTTTTTAAAATTCAAAAATCAATTATTTTTTAGATTCTTTATAAAATGTATATTCTCATTTTGTCATTGAAATCTTCTGAAGACCACTTTACTCTTGTGCTTCATAGGAAAGATAGGAGAAATGGTTGTCATGGTAACAAAATATAAATATTTTCCCATACTTATAAATTTTACATCTTAAAATCCAATGTACCCTACTGTCGGAAACTAAATACATGTCGACACAAAAAATCTGGTGTGACAAGCACAGAACACAACTTTCGATTACCGAAGGTAAGAGAAAGTTGTGTGCTGTGCGCCAGTCACACCAGATTTTTGGTAATTAAATTATTAACTTAATCCAATTATAAACTATGATAGGTCACGACTAAATTATAATAAGGAATTTTGGCATTCAAATTTTTAATTTTATTTAAAAAAAAATTTAGATTCTATTATGACTTACGATGTACTGGAGTTGAGTTGGATTTTTTAAGGAGAGTGGACGTGTTTTTCGGTGCTCCGTGAAATTTGATTAATGTGCCTGTCTTTCTTGAGTTTTTTGTTTTTTTTTTTGCATCAGCCTGTGAAGAAAAGTCGGTTCTTTTTAATGGAGAGATCTTTTGCTGGTTTCTGCCCCAGGTTCGTGGCCGTTTGGGCATTATAAGTTATTTGATTTGATAATTGAGTGGGAAACGTAATTAGAAGGAAAGGGAAAAGCAAAAAAGGGGAAAAGAATCAAAAAGGAAGGAAAAAGTAACTTTTAAGGCAATTAATATACTAATCCAGTTCGAAGGAAAAATTGCTATTTTTGATATAAATTCTACTCTGAATAAATTTTATTTATATAATTATTTAATTCATTTATAAAGTAATTCAAGATACTATTTGGGTGGGACTTTGTCTCCAGGGGCCCCCCTCCTCTTGGTCAGACACTCTGATGGCCCGCTGAGTGTGAAGTAGACCTTTGACCCCGTCCTCTCCCATCCGTCTTGCCTGTCGGGTTGCATATCTCGAGGCGTTGATTGTTTTATATAATATTTAAATGTAATATTAATTCCCTTTTTGTTTTTATAATATATTAAATACTCTTATACATCTGTAGCCGCCTCTTTTTAAATTTTATTTGTAAATCTGCTTATATTTGTAATTCATTGTTTAACTCAAAAAGAACAAAATAAGAAGGAAAAGTTGTAAGAAAAGAAAAAAGGGAAAAAAAAAAAAAAAATTTGTAAGTCAACACATCTGGGATTTCGAAAATGTCAGGGGATGAAGGAAAAGAACCCAAGTCTGGAGGAACGCTTGAAAGGTATTTTATACCTAAAAAAAGGAGCATTGTCCAGGCTAGTCCACCTGATAATATCCAAGAAACAAAGAGAGACAGAGTCAGCAACTTGGATGGCGACTCCAACACTGAACTATTAAATAGAATTTTGAATAACATGGAAAGATATCAGGAAGAAATGAAGAAGGAGATAGGGAGTCTGAGGGAGGAGTTGAGGTCGGAGAGGGAGGAGCATGCTAGGGAGAGGACATTGTTGAGGGGAGAGATAAATGGAATAAAGGAGGAAATGAATTACTACAAGAGGAGAGTGGAGAGACTTGAGGCCAGAGAGAGAGAGAATAATTTAATAGTGAGAGGCTTGTGTGAGCATGACAACGAGAACACCAAGGAAGCAGTTACTGTTTTTTTTAGAGATCAACTCAAGGTTGTCGACATCCCCTTGAGGGAGGCTCATCGTCTGGGAAAAAGAGAGGGAGCCAGGGATAGACCTATTATGGTGACGCTGTGGAACAGGGAAGACAAATCACTCATATTCCGAAACACTCGAACCCTACGAGGTACTAGCTACTTTGTTCACAACGATCTTTCCAGAGAGGCTAGAGAAAGGAAGCAGAGGAACCTACGAATGATTAAGAAGCTCCGCGAACAGAACAAAGATAATGTGGTTATGCTAAGAGCTGATAAAATATATTTGAATGGTCGCTACTATGTCCTGGAATATGATCATGCCAACGAGGAAGACAAATTGCGGTTGATAACTGACTCAAAAAACGGCGGAGACAGCCAGCCTCGGGTCGAGGAGGTGAATTTGATTTAAACGATGCAAGAACCAGTCACTCAACTTCAGCTCAACTCAGGATCGCTTCATGGAACATGGACGGATATAACACACTCTACGAACTGGATCAGGATGAAATAAAATTTTTAGTTGGTCATAAAATTATACTTTTACAAGAAACGTGGTTGACCAGCAAACCTAATCTGCCCACCTTCTTAAGGGATTACAACTGCATATCCTCGGAGGCAATCAGGGATGAAAGTAGAGGAAGGGCGAGCGGAGGTTTGATTACTTTGGTTCACAAGGACTTTAAGAACCTGGAAATTTTAGAGATAAACAGATACTTAACTATGATTCAGCTTGACATTGATGAAGAAAGATATTTATTTATTAATGTATACTGGCCCCCAAAACTGCAAATTGAAGAAATTATTGATACATTTATAAACACTGTCAACACGGGTTTGGCCGGTATGGAGAAAGTAATTATTTGTGGCGACTTTAACTGCAGAATAGGTACTTTAAACAATGTGAATGAGGAGATGCTGGAGGAGAGTTGTTTGGAGGAGATTAGACTAGTCAGGGACACATTTTTGGATAGAAGGGGAAAGTTATTGGTGGAAACAATGGAGTTCTTGGGAATGGTGGTTTGCAATGGCCGTTCCCCGTCAGATAGACCAGCTCAATACACCTTCAACTCTTCACGAGGGAAGAGTACCATCGATCTTTCTTGGATTAGTTATGGTCTTACAAGGATTATTAGAGATTTTTCGGTCCATGGTTTCTCGCTCTTGACTGACCATAGCTTGTGCTCTTTGGCGCTTGATGTTCGGGTTATGGATGCTCCGGCCTGTGCTAATGACAACATTAGTTCTAAAACCAAAATAGTGTGGAGTGAGGCATTGAGGGTTGCTTTTCAGGGAAGTTTATCTTTGAGGAGCCAAATTTATTATCACAGCTCCAACAGTCAAGAACTATATATTAATCTAAAAGATGCCATTTTACAAAGCTGTAAAGAATGTGAGATTATTAAAACAATAAAACCTCATAACGGCCGTCTGGGAGCCAGCCACAGGAACCCATGGTATGACAGGGAATGCATTTTCCTAAAAAGGCAATGCAGAAATGCTGAGAGAGCTTACAACCGGACAAGAACAGATGACAATAACAACTGCTATTTGGAACTAAGAAGAGAATACAGAATCTTGCTAAGGAAAAAGAAAAAAGAATTTCAAAGCCGAATCTTTGAAAATTTATACAATGTGAAAAATACGTCTGAATTCTGGAAGACAATTAACAAATTTAAAGGGTCTAATTATGTTGACAATAAAATAGGTATTCCTGAATGGATGGAATATTTTGAAAAGGTTTACCCTATCAAGTGCAAGATTAACGTCTCGTTCCATGGAGTTTGCTGCCCATACATGGATGTTCCAATATTACTCTCAGAATTACAAAATGCAATCCATAAAACTAAGAATGGCAAATCACCAGGAATGGATTTGATTCCGAACGAAATTTTTAAAAATCTTTCTCCGGAGTGGGAACACTACCTCTTGAACATGTTTAATAATATTCTCGAACACGAAGATATCCCTAAGCTCTGGTCTGAGATCGAATTATTTCTGATTTTTAAAAAGGGAGATAGAAGAGATCCTTCTAATTATAGAGGTATCGCCCTGCTGAACACAATCACAAAGTTGTTCACTTCAATCTTGGAGAGAAGAATGGCAATATGGATAGAAGAAAACGAAATTATTCCAGAGGAACAGGCGGGCTTCAGGAGAGGAAGAGGCTGCAGAGACCAAATATTTAGTTTGAGTTCTCTCATCGCTATTAATACTAGACTCCCTAGAAGAGCTGTTTGGGCCGTCTTCATTGATTTGAGAAGAGCTTTTGACTCACTAAATCATGAAAAGCTGTGGATGAAATTGTACCACTTGGGACTCAGTCCAAAAACAGTTCGTATACTGAGAACACTCTACGAAAGCGCGACTATGAGAATAAAAATCAACAACAAGCGTAGTGACCGGATAGGGATAACTAGTGGGGTGTTGCAGGGTGAAACGCTAAGCCCTACTTTGTTTTCTCTTTACATCAGCGACATAGTGAGCTTTTTCCGTGATCGTGAAGTGAGAGGCTTGAGCGCCACGAACTTGAGGGAGGTGTTTATACTTCTTTTTGCGGACGATATGGTCATCTTGGGGGATACCTACATCGATGTGAAAAGGAAACTTCAAATCTTCCAGGAATACTTGAGAACCAACGATTTGGTTCTCAACCCCTCAAAAACAAAGATGGTGTGTTTCTCCAAGGGAAGAAAAAGAATAATTAACCCAATAAAATGGGGAGATGATATTTTGGAACAGGCTCCGACGTATACTTACCTCGGTGTCAGATTTTCCTCTTCGGGTAAATTTGGACTTGCGGCGGAGGCGGCTGTGTCGAGGGCCAGACTGGCACTGGGAAGAGTGTTTGAGATCCTGACAAGAAGCAAAAACCCAAGCTGGGAGTGTTCAAGGAGACTATATGATTCGGTAGTGGCTGCAACATTGCTATACGGTTCGGAAATCTGGGGTCCGGGATACTTGGACTTGATCGAAAAAGTTAATGTTGAATACATTAAAAGATATTTTGGATGGCCAAGGAACACTCCTGGTCATTTCGTCCGGGCCGAGGCGAACCGTGACCATATTAGTGTCCAAATTTTTGAGAAAATGATAAAGTGGTGGATGAAACTACTAGAGATGCCCGACTCCAGAATCCCGAAATTATGTTTTACCAGGATGAAACAACTTGAAATGAATAGGGACAACAAACATAATGTGAGCTGGGTCTCTCATCTTAAGGACATGCTCCAGACAATAGGACAGGAAAGTTTATTGCTGGAAGAATCACCAAGAAGAATAAGAGAAGTGGTCCCCCAACTTGTTGAAGCGTGGCGAAGAGCAAGGAGAGAGGAAGACATGAGCCGAATATCGAACTCTAAATATAATCCTATATACCGGAAGATTATGCCTGAAGCAGATGCCGAATCTTACCTGTATCTTAGAAGCAGCCTGGATAAGACGAGAGTCATAAGTCAGATAAGGATATCGGGTTCTCGAATGGTTTCTTTCTGGACTGGGGGTTGCGGATACAGAATTGACACAAACGTAGTATGTACAATGTGCAACCTATTTGAAGAGGAGTCCTTGCCTCACATCTTCCTCAGGTGTCCAATGTATGGGGACATAAGGAGGCAATACCTGGCCAAGTATTTGAGTGACATCTCTGAGGGGGAAGATTTCCTTAATCTAATAATAATAAAAGACATTGAAAAACTTAACAACATTTATTTTTTTATAAAAAGTGCTCTTAAAACTAGAACATTTGTTTTGGAATTGTCCGAGGATTTAAATTAACAATAATTGTGTATTTATTTTATTTATTTGTTTTTTGTTTTTTGTTTTTTGTAACCACTCAACTCCATTTGTAAAACAAACACTGTTGAACAAATAAATTTTTTTTCAAATTTTTTTTTCAATTTTTTTCAATTATGACTTACGATGTACTATCCGAACAACCTTAAAAAATTTTTTAAATCTCTTTATGTAAATTATATGATCCAGCGACAATATTCAATCTTAATAAAAAAATTTTCTTTTTTCCAGGCGAGGATAATCACGTCTCCTGAAAGAAGATGGATTCGTCTTTTTGCTATGTGAGTTTTTATTTATTTAAAAAAATTTAATTAAACCATCATCACTTTATTCTCTAAAATTAAAAGATATTCTCTTGGTTTCATAATAAACTTAAGTTAATTTATTTTTTAATTTTTTTTACGATCTTTTTAAGCGTTTTTAAATCCGTTTGTAGTCGATATAATAAAAAATATTCATCGCCTAAAATGAAGATGAGATCTCTGAACACACTTTATTTTATATGTAATTGAATTTAATCCTAAAAAAGTAAAAAAAGATTAAAATGAATAACACTTGTTTTAGTCTTTTTTTTTTTAACACTCCCACTTACATTCACACAGTCTTTTCGGCAGTCCCTGCTCTTCCAGGGACGGATTTATGCAATTTTGTTGGTGACCCCCACCAACCGCCCCGGTTGGTTGGAAGATTCAATTTACAGGAGGATTTTTCTGGGGGATGAAAATTTTTTAAATAATACCTTCAAATAGTAGCACCGTTAAGGTGATGATTTGAGACTTAAAATTGATAGTGTACAAATATATTTTTATTTAAATTGTCTGCTGTGCGGTCAGTCACATAAGATTTTTTATTTTAATTTATTCTAGGGGAGGGGGGGGGGGCTGTTTCCTCCTCCGCGCACCCCCTTTTAATCTGTCCATGTATTCACCTCATTCAGTACTCTCACTCATAGGCGTAGCCAGAAATTGTTTATGGGGGGTGGGGGGGGGTCAAGAAAATTTTTTCAAACATTTATTATTTTAGGGTATTCATAAATCATTTTGGTTTTTTTCTAGCTAGTGTAAATTAATATATTTTACTTACCCTAAATGAAATATAATTTGTATTATAGAGCTTAAATATCTAGTTATGGCTTGGGTACCATGGGGGGGGGGGTTGAACCCCCCCCTGTGACTACGCCTATGCTCTCATTTGATCTTAAGGTCCTTCCTCTAGAGCAGTCTTGCAATACCACAAAAAATAACACATCCACCCCCGTAGGAGAGGGTGAAAAGAGCCCCCCAAAAGAGAAAAAAATTTCTAAAAAATAAAACAAGAGGTGTGCCTCCCTGTATTTTTGCGTTTTAGTTTAGAGTAAGACAAGTAAGAAATAGCATATAGCAGCCACATCCACCCCCATAAGAGAGGGTGAAATTCTAATAAACTTGGCCGCCTTAGTCGGGCTTTGCGACTAGTTTATTATATTTATATTAATCTATGAATCTTCATCTGACTGAGGTTCGAACCCAAACCTCATGACTTAAAATTTTCAAAATTGTTAATTTTCTTAACCTTTTAACCAACCAAATAGAATAAATAAATAGTATAAATAAATATGTCTTATCGTAATTAATAATTATTAAATATTTTTTAAAGTCTAAATGACCAAAAATCCGGGGTGATGGAAAGAAGTAATTGATTATTAAATCAGGAAAAATAAAAGAAATATAATTTTTATTTATTAAGCCACTTATTTTGATACACGTGACTTCAGACGCCCCCATTATTAGACTTCCGACGAACTCCACCCTTTTTCAGTTTTTTTTCTTTTTAATAAATTATTATAACTTGTTGACTGCACTTTCTCAGAATTATTAATGAAAAACATTCACCTATCCCTGAGGGTGTTTTTTTTATTTAGATTAAGGCGGTGGTGGGGAATTAGTAAAGTGGTTCATCTCAAAATTATCATCTCTAAAAATGAATATATGCAAAATTAGGCGTGTATTTTTCTATTTATTCACCCACAACTAGATAAGATTATGTCCTTTTCTCTCTTTCTTTGGCGGTATATTTACAAAAGGCTAAAAAAAAAAAATTAACATCAAACATTTGAAATGTTAGTTTCCTTAAACAGGTTTGTTCGACTTTCTTTGATCTATTTAAATCGACTTTCTTTAAAATAAATAATTCGGAGGATAGAAACCAAATGAGTTCTAATTCTATATTTCCTCCCGAGGTGATAAATAAATTGAGATAACATTTTTCTCTCTTGTATAAACATGAGATTAAAAATTGAATAAAGGCCTCTAGGAAAAAATGTAATTATATCTTTTAATCAAAATTGTTTTTAATGAATGAATTTTTTTTTTACTCACAACCATATCCGTCGATACAATTTTTAAAAAGTATATAATAATTTAAATCAAAGGACAAGATATCACTTTAATTTTCACGATATAATATAATAATATTACATATTTTATAATAGAGATTTATTTAACAAGACTGTGAGTAGAGATTTAGACACAATTTTGCATCGGTTGATTTATTTCATTTGCCAATAAAATTGCGAAAATCAGTTCAATTACGAGAAATATTATTTAAAATTTTATATACTTTTTGCAATATTTAACACAATAGTACTAAAAACTACTAAAAATTTAAATAGCTATTAATCTATTGAAATCATCACTCTATTCTTTCAAAATATTCTTTCTTTTTTTTTTCTTTTGTAAGAGAAATAATATTTTAGATAGCTATTGGCCTATGTATTAAATTGATGACGTATTTAAATAATGTTTATTTATTTTAAACAAAATCTTACCATGCTTGCTGGCCATTTGTTCCAAAGGTCACGGATTTACATCCAGTTCCATATGATTAAATTGTCTTAAAATGGGAATTTCGAAAAATCGCTTCTTAAATGACGCCTAGAGCACAAATGTAATCTACATGCCAAATTACAGCTTTCTAGGCCTTACAGTTTAGGCTGTGCGATGATTGTGTCTTTTTGGTTTAGAAATTAATAAAAAGTCAAAATTTTACCGATAAATGACCATTTGGGGCCCTTAAAATTGGAATTTCGAAAAATCGCTTCTTAAATGACGCCTAGGGCACAAATGTAATCTACATGCCAAATTACAGCTTTCTAGGCCTTACAGTTTAGGCTGTGCGATGATTGTAATTCTTTTTTCGATTAGAAATCATTGAAAAGTCAAAATTTTACCGATAAATGACCATTTGGGACCCTTAAAATTGTAATTTCGAAAAATCGCTTCTTAACTACCAAATTTAAGGCTGGAAAAATAAATTTGTCCTGATAATTACATTTTAGGCCAACAATCAGTATCCGTACTCTACAGTCGGTTCCAAAAGTGTAGTGTAGCCTTCAGGTTAGGCAACCAAAATGCTTAGCTATTAGAAAGGTTGTCTCTTTTTCTACTTCTGTTGCAAAAAGATTTTATTTATTTTAAAAATATTGGTTTAGTTGACTAAGCTCAAGTCTCCACTCTCGAGGACATCAGACAAGTGTCTAGCCCCGACTCTATATATTTATTTCATTTAAATGGTAGTCAACATAATTTTAAAAGCGAATTCATAATAGAGCTTTATCATCTATTTAAGAAACAGGGGTGATTTTAGTAATTTAAAGACGATAGTGAATTAAATTTTATTCCTTTTATGCAATTTATTCATGATCACCTTTTAGTATGATGATGACGCAAGGAAAGAAGAGAGAGAGATCTCCATCTCGTGACTGGGACGTGAGGCATAATGGGACCCTTTGAGAAGGACACACTCATCTCATTGATGGTGCAAAAGAACAGCTGATGATTTGGAATTAAGGTCCATTTGCCTCTCGTGAGAACGAGAGGACTCAAGGCCCCTCTCTCCCTTTACTTTAGTGGAAAAGAAAACCATTCACCATCCTATTTGTTTTTTTTTTTCTTATTTTGTTTATGTATATTAATCCATCAATATTAGACTACCATAAACAATCCCTTAATATTGATGACTCTTTCGCAGCAGGGAGGAAGTGATGTGATGCTTACATTGATTTTTCTTTCTCTTACCTATGTATATATGTTAATATATAGCTATAGTGAGAAAGTATTGGATTCATGTCCAAAATTCGATGTCGAGGTTTTGATGGATATACACGTTTTGAGGTCCCCTGAATCCAAAAAAGTGGTTTTCGCAACATGGTCCGTCTGTCTGGGTTCAATTAAAGCATGAAGGAATTGAGCTAGGAGGTTGGAATTTTATATTTAAGTTAGACACCCACCTAGGGCGTAAAAATAAGCTTTTGATCAAAATTAGCCAAAAAGTTACCATTTTACTAATACTTTACTGATGTACTTTTTCAGTTTTTTTCAATTTTCCCAAAATTCGCTCCAACGATTTTGATTAAAATTCGCTCCAACGATTTTGATTAAAATTTGCTCCAACGATTTTGATTAAAATTCGCTGCAACGATTTTGATTAAAATTCGCTGCAACGATTTTGATTAAAATTCAAAAATCAATTATTTTTTAGATGCTCTTTAAAATGTATGTTCTCATTTTGCCATTGAAATCTTCTGAAGACCACTTTACTCTTGTAATTCATAGGAAAGATAAGCTAAATTTTTTCCATGGTAACAAAATATAAATATTCCCATGTTTGTATATTTTACATCTTGAATTCTGATATATCGGCGGAAACTAAATATATGTTTACATGAAAAATCTGGTGTGAGATGCACAGACACAATTGCCGATTACCGAAGGAAAGAGAAAATTGTGTGCTGTGCGACAGTCACACCAGATTTTTTGTTACTTATTCTTAACAAGTTACTCTTATTCTACCTTTATAAATGATTAATTAAAATTCAAAATTATTAAAAGCAATTTTAATATTTTATCTACCAGCAGGGAATTATGAAACTTAGTTGTCTAAGAGAGAATAATCTTAGGAGAATTGAATAGAAGGACACGCAAGTGGAAAAGAGGGGGGGAGAGAGAGAGAGAGACAGAGTCTGAGTGAATTAGCTAGGGAGAGAGAGGGAAAGAGACAAAACAGCCCGGACTATGAATCAATTACGTTAATTCAATCCCAGGAGTTTCCTCAACTCTTGATTTCTGACTAATTAGACGGCCAAAGGAAAAGGGGAGGACATTGTCCTTAATGGAAATTACATTCAAAATTACGACTCAAATGTATTATACTTAGTGCATTGTTTTACTTCGCTATTAGTACATTGTTATTTAAATTCATTAAAAATATAAAAATATTTCATAAAAACATTCTCGTAGACTATTACTTTTTTTTTTATAAAAATGGATGGATAAGGTGGTAAAATTTAAAAATATAAAATAAGGATTTCTAAAGTTTTAATAAAAAGAATTTATCATAATATTAAAGAAAATCAAAATTTGCCCAAAATATTATCGTTTTAACTAAGGAAAAAGCGTTGTAAAAAGGAAGTTACTTTCATCCTTAGTTGAATGATCCTCTGGCCATTTCTTCTGATTATCCTTTTATTTTCCTCAACTTGGTGTCTCTACTCACTTGCTCCTCCCCTCCCTTTTTCCAGACTTTAAAAAGTTTTTTTTTTTTTTTTTTTTTTTTAATTACACTCACACTTTTTCTCATTCACTCTCACATTCACACAGTCTTTTCGGCAACTTAGGCCATTTAAGACTTTGACGATAACCGTTATTTAATAATATATATTTATTTGGGGTCCAGGCATTCTTATTTAAACCATTTGGTATCCAAATGCCTTAAATAAAATCATCGGACTGCCTGGGGTCCGAACCCGCGACGTTTGGTATACGACACGCTAACCTCTACACCAAGCCCCGAGGGCTACTTTAAAAAGTTAAAAAGAAGAGGAAAAAATATTGTTTATTATTACTTTCTCTTACCTCTATATATGAGTCGTCCATTTCCAAAAGTGTCTAGTTGCATCGGGAACAAATTTTTTAGAAACGAGAAAAACCTGTATTTTATCAAACTCAAGAGTTAATTTATGACTGTTATGTTTATAAAATCTGTAAATAAAATACGAACACAATTTACACGGTCTTAGGTCCGGATTATTTTCTATATAGCCGTAATAAACTGTTTTAATATTCAACTAGGCAGTATTGAAAGTTTTTTTGTAATTAGCAAGTTTAGGAATTGGACCTTTTGCAATTAGCGAGTTTTGGCACTGTAAATGCAACCATAGGCACAGGAACGGGGGGGGGGCAATGGTACATTGGGGGGCAATATGTCTTCTTTTATTTCATTTATTTTTAAAAATAATATATTTTTACTTTTGAAAAATAAAATCTTCTAAATTAAAAAAAATTAAAAGAGTAAGAAATTCATTTTTTCCAAATTTTTTCCAAAAATTTTTGATAAAATCACTAGCAAATTTTTTAAAATTTTAATTTTATTAAAATTGTGATTTTATTTAAAATTTTTAAAGTTTTATAGTAGATTTGTTTTTGTTTTATACTATTTGAACATATTAAATTATTTTAATTTTCTAAAAATAATTTTTTTTGCCCCCCCCCCCCTGATTCAAATTCGTTCCGGCGCCCCTGAATGCAACTGGTAGTCTCAATCAACATAACAAAACAAAAAAGAAAAATTCGGTTCTATTTTTAATTATTAAACAAAATACCATTTGGTATTTTTTGATGAATAGCAATTTATATAATTTGAAAATTAAATTTTTATTTATCATAGTTATTTATTTATTAAGGAAGAATAAGAAAGCTCACTTGGTGTTTATAGTCGAAACCAAGGTCAGTTGGTCGGCACTTATTTATTTTAATTCTCTTTCCTTCTTTCATATTTGGATATTTTCGCTCTCTTTCTAACTCTTTTCATTATTAATTTGTTCACACATACTCTATACCTAAATAAATTAAAATTCTTTTTTACAAGCTGTTATTAAAGTAAATTTACATATAATCAACAAATTAAAGATTTTTTTTTTTTTTTTTATTCTGCCCGTCTAGAAATTAAAGATTTAAAACGTTTTTAAACTCTTTTGAAAAATAAACACTTTAAAATCGACAAATTATCGATTTTATTTTCTTTAGGTTAATTTAACCGAATTTCGGCCTCAATATTAGTTTCGGCAGAAACCGAAACTTGTATTTTCCTATACAAAATTCATATCATCTTATCTTTTTTAATTCGACTTCGAGATTATGATGATTCGTTTTAGATGTTTAGACCTCTCTGTGTCCAAAAAAAAAAAACATTTTGGGTAGTGTGTCTGTCGATGTGTTGTGTGAACAAGATTGCTTAAAAACCAAAGAAGCCAGATCGATGAAATTTGGTATATATTCATTACACTAAAATTGTAGATTTATATCAACGTTTGGAGTAAATACGTCACCTGGAAGTAGTACTTTACTTAATAAGTTTTGAAATTTTCAATTTTTTTGTTATATTATGATAAATGACTATTAATAGCTATAACAAAAAAATTGAAAATTTCAAAAATTCTAAAAAAAAAACTATACGTCACCTGGAAGTAGTACTTAATAAGTTTTTTTTTTTAGAAATTTTGAAATTTTTAATTTTTTTTGTTATAGGCCTATTAATAGAGTCATAATATAACAAAAAAAGTGAAAATTTCAAAAACTTATTAAGTAAAGTACTACTTCCAGGTGACGTATTTACTCCAAAAGTTGATAGAAATCTCAAATTTACACTTGAAAAGAAGACGTATAGAAAAGTTGCAAATAAATACCCTTGAGAATGCAAAAAATATAATTATCAGCTTTTTTTAAATTATTAAATCTGGGTATCTATTATTATTTCAACTCTATCGAGGACATTTTGGACAACACTCCCTTCTCAACGATCAGCTGATTTCAAGGATACTTGTATTATTACATACTTATTATATATTATAGAGTCAGTAGGAATAGAAATTGTATTTAAACAGTACCGTTTCATTTTTATTTATAAACGGACATATTCATCTCTATTTTCAACATGAATAAATGAAAGGATTCAGCCCCAACAAATTTTAAAATTTGTTGTTTAGGAAAAAGAGAAAGCAGTCTCTGCGCTAATAAAACTCACGATGTTTCGGTCTAAATTTTTTAAACCATCATCAGATGACAAACATCTCTTCTATCTTTGCTAAAACGGCCGCCGTATTTTTGTTGCAATTGTTGAATCGTTCTCAAAATCATAGCCACTTCTACATAATTTAATACTTTTAAAATAATCTAAGCTTGCTGAATACGTAATTTTGATTAAGGACAGGAGGGAACAACCTCTTCACCTGATTTATCCGTATAAGTTTTTTTTTTTTTTTTTTTTGAAAATTCTTCTTTCTCATTGATTTACTAAAATTTCTTTCTTAATGTCTGCCCTATTGTCTTGAACAAGTGCATTTGAAATTCAATTCCCCTATTCTTATGTGTTACATTAATATAAATCGAGATTGTCTTATTTGTTCAATTAAAAGCTTAAATTATTTTGTTTACGTCTCTTTATTAATCCTTTAATTGTGAAAGAAGAAATATTAAAATAAACTCTTTTTTTTTTGTTTTGTTTTTGTTTGGGGTTATTAACCTTTTATTTAATAAAAGGAGTCGTTAAAAATTTAACAATATTCCTGTATATACGAAGAGAAAAATTTATATTTAGATTTATTCACCCTATCAGTTAAGAAAGGAGAAATTCGTGGGTGAGGAATTTTTTTAATATACCATCTTAAAAAAAAAGTTTAAAAAAAAATTCATTTTACTCTTGCTAAGGAAAAAAAAATGTTTCTTTTTCTTGCTTCACCACCCCGATATTCTTATGGTGTGAAAAATCTTAATAATATGTAAAATTTAATGGAAAGGAGAAAAATTAAACAGACTCATATTAATAAAAAAAACTTTATTTGTCAAATAAAAAAAAAAAAAAAAACTATTCAGCACCCCGCCGCCTAGGACCTGGCGGGGGACGTTTCGGGATATGATTAGTAGCCTAGTTATTGCCATAGATGTATTGTATTTTAATAAAACTAGCCGCACCGCCCGCCTTCGACGGGCTTCGCGTCTGGCAGATTTAATATTATTAATTATTATTAAAATATTTTTATATGAGAATAAGAGAGCTTTTCATTAGTATTCACTGACAATCCAAAGAATACGTGAATGTCTTCTTATTTCTAACATCACCACACTGACAAATGCAAAGAATACTTAAATATCTTCTCATTTTAAATGAAATAAAGTAAATATAGAGTAATATTGAAAATATTATTGGTAAGAGAGTTTATAACGTTTTTATTCTAATTTATTAAACATTAATAAAAAAATTTTTCATTAACATTCACTAATATTGCAAAGAATACATAAATTTCTTTTCATTTCTAATATCTTCTTACATTTAAATCGTAACTTTAAATTCAATTAAATATTCATTTAAATACTCAAAAAGTTGTAGAAATTTCGGGACGAGAATAATTTTCCTGTAATCCCTAGAAAGTCCTCTTTAAGCATATAAAATTTGGTTACGAAATTCCAACGGGAAGTTTCTCATATAGCGGGTAACAGACAGACGGAAATTACTGAATTATATATATAGATTTTCAGGCCTTGAAAACATGCCATATGTATTGATAAAACTTCACTAGTTGCAATCAAGTAAGAAAAGGGATGACCTTATAACACCATATACCAGATAGTCATATTAGTAAACTTCTCTTATCTGATTAATTGCTTTCTTGTTACTCCGTGCACGGTCTGCCCCAGATGTCCTTGATTATTGTGTCTTATTTTCTACTCAACTTCACTTGTAAATCCTATTGATTTTTTTGTTTCAAATAAATGAATGCCAGCACTTAATCCGTTTCTTTCCTTCTTTCAATGGGCGTTATCAATTGACCCACTCGATTTCCCAATTGATTGGATTCTTTTAACAGGCTGAAACTGATAGAGAATAAATGAAGGGGGACGTCTCAACATTTGGGTTAAAAAAAAATCGAAACAAATCTATCATTAGAACGTTCAAGTTAAGACTAAAAACGAAAGGACAGACGCTCTTTTTAACTGTCATCCCTATTAATTTAAATAGATTGAGCAGTCAGACAGCCATTTTTACTCAATTGAATGAGTTTTTCTCATGAAATTTTTTTCTAATTTTTTTTCATCACCCTCCTCTTTTGTTTAAATAAAAATAAAGAATCCTCAATTATATTTTAAACAAGACAGACAGCTACTGTGAGGATATAAGAACCAAAACAATTTATGGTTTTTGGTGATCTGACTGGTCTCACAATAGACAACTTTCTCTTGACATTGGTAAGTTGTGTTCTGAGCTTGACCCTTCAGATATTTTGTGTCGATATATACAGTACATAGCATTTAGTTCCTGGCAGTATATTAGAAGTCAAGATGTGAAATTTATAAATCTAGAAAAATATTTATATTTTTATACCATGGCTCCTACCTACTCTTTCCTATCAAGTCCAAGAGTAAGGGCACGCGCACACGGGTGACTTTTGTCACGCAACAGTTTTATCACTAGCAGTATGAGCCGTTACATTACATAGGTTTTTATGGGAGTAGCGCACACTAACTGTTAAGTGACGTGACAGTAGAGTGACTTATTTGTCCCTAGTACAAGTCAGTGGCGGATCCAGAGGTGTTTCTCGGGGGGGAGGGGGGTAATCTGGTGTGACTGGTCGCCCAACACACAATTTTTTTCTTAATTTCGGTAATTTAAAGGCGCATTCTGTACTTGTTTTCCAGAATATAAATACAATTTTTTAAAAAGAATGGAAGGGAGTTGCCACCCGGGAGGGTCTTCTTCCAAACCACTCCCACCCCCACTTTTCCTCTCGTTTCCCATCTAATTTATTTTTACCTTTCTATCCACATTTGTCTTATTTTTTTTTATATTTTTATATTTGTTCATATCATTTTTTTGTTTTTTTGATTTTGTTAGGATGTTAATTTTTTCCTTCTTTCCTCTCACATCTATGGATGGGTGGAAGAAGTGGAAATTTTTTCTTTCCTCCCTCCCTTAAACTTTAAATTTATATATATATATTTTTTTATATATCACAACCCCTTATTTCCTTAATATTATTTATTTAAATTTTCCCCTAAACTTCCCCTGATTCTGGTGATTTTCATTTTTAGTGGGCATCCCCCCTTTGCTGCTACCTCCTTTCATTCTTTAAGTTATTAATTACTCCCCCCCCCTTCAAAAATATAAATACAAATCAAATTTTTAAGTACTAACTTTTAAAATTTTACATTAGAAATAAATTTTTTTCGGAAAAAAGTATTTTTTTCAAATTTCGGGGGGGGGATAATTACCCCCTTTACCCCCCACCCCCATTGTATCCACCCTTGGTGCAAGCAAGCAACTTCTCGGTGACGAAACTGTCCCGTCCACATTTTGTGCTTTATTTTGTACACACAGATCATTTTGCGGGATCCACTTTTTTTGAACTCAAAATAAAACTTGTATTTCAATCAAAATTTCGACATCGAATTTTTGACATGATTGCAATACTTCCTCTTTATATATTAATACCTATTTTGTATGCTCCTTAAAAGCCCTAACTTTTACAATTTTTAATTCTTACTCGATAATTGATATTGGGGCTATATGTTTTTTTTGGTTACTGAAAGTAACTTATTAAATTAGTCACTTTGCACGAATGGTTCTTTGCTCTGTATCAAATAGACAAAAAACTATTGGCAAGTTTGGTTGCCTAACTTCGAGCAAGTAAGAACCAAAGGCAACAATAATTGTAGATATAATGTTACATTTCCGGGTGTCTTTTGTTGGTTATACCCTAGTATATCATATGGTGGAATTAGGTAGGCATCTCCGGTTTCCCTCGAGTTTCTAAAATCACGTCCTATTGATGTATAAGAAATTCTTCCTCAAATACGTACCAGTTATATGCTATTTTCTACAATCTAAAAATCTTTGTCACCCTCTTCTCTTCTTTATTTTGCCTTTTATTTTTTAATAAATTTTCTTCTTAAAACTTATCTTTAATTTATCTTCATTTTTAAATAAACCATTTTTATTCTTTCACCAACAGATATCTTTCTCTCTTTCTCTCTCTTGCTGATAAGTTTATTTTATTTTATAATAAATTATTTTATTGACCTTAAAGAGTAAACAAGTAAAGGGGCAAGCAACTCATTATCATTATTCAACGCAAATGTATGATAATTGGATCAAAATGTACCCAACCCTTTTCCTTTTTTTAATTAAAGATGATATAATGATTTTATTTTATATAAATTTTCCCCGAATATCTTGATTGAAATACACCACTTAATTGCAATAAAAAAGATGATAATTGATAAGTAATTAATCAAAAGGAAAGCAAACTTATTAGGATGAACGTTCGGGGCAGTCAGGAAATTAATTTATTATATTAACAATATTATTATTTTTCAAAAATTTTCTTTAAATAACAAAATTGAATCGAAGAGTCCAATCGACTATTTATTCAAAAAAATAATTAATGGACTAAAAATGAAAATAAAATTGTAGATGATTAATGGGAAATGAAGATTATGAGGATAATTTACACTAAATTGTATAATTAATTGACTTTTTTGTCCTTTGTTGAAATTTGGTTTTGTATATGAGGTTATTTACCCCAATGTAGATCAAACCTTTGAAGGTTAAAATAAGATATATTAAATGATTAGAGAGGGGATAAATTGGGATTGGTTTGGGAAAAATTTGGTTGAAAATAACATAATGGTCATTTAATATATTTAATTAATTAATATAACTTCTTATAATTATACAAATTAGAAATTTATTTTAAAGATAAATCTGTTATTTATTATTCTGGTTATTATTATTAAATTAATATATCGCCGGTCCAGTTCAAGACCGGTCTAACTCGAAAAATTTTGAGTTTTTTGCATAAATTATCTTCAAAATCTTTGTGCAAGTCCGTTTCTTAAACAACTTAGTGGATCACCCCTAGATTGACGTTTTGTATCAATATTATCTTGAGTTATCTTTAAAATACCTGAAATATTGCAGTGCAAGAACGGAGCATTTGGAGTTTTGCCCATAAATTACTCAAAAAAATAATAATAATAGAGTGGGGAAAAACCTTTGGAAATTTTAGGAGAGTTCTATGATTCCTACAAAAATCGGATAACGCAGGCAACGGTTATAAACGGAAAGGAAAAGCAGAAACTTTATTCAACTTTTTTTGAGTTAGACCAGTCTTGAAATGGACCGACGATATACTCATAGAAGAGAAAAAAAGAACGATTCCCTCTCGAAGGGATTAAAAAGTCTTAAAATTTTATTAAGAAAAGATTACAAAAATTATGTCAACTATCCTACTTTTTCATTTTTGATGAATATTTAAAAATTTACTTCATATTACCTATAAATTTTTATTTTAGAAATTTATTTAGTTTCATTGATCAAGAAGTTACTGGAATAAATAATGAGTATTAGATATATAAATATAGGCCTACATCCAAATTTTTAATAGAGAGTTATTTATATGAATTCTAATCAATATGATAATGGAATCATGCAGTAGAATTATAATATAATTAGAGAAGAGGGGGGGGGGGCAATTGACCCCAACACAAGGTCATCAAAGTATGCTTTTTTTTAACTACATGGGTGCTTTTAAGAACTAAACATGGAATAGACTTGTCAATCAATAAAATATATAACAATAAAAGGATTTTTTTTATAATGATAAAGTTTTTTATGCGAATGACTTTTGATATTGCCTAGGAGTCATGAACCTGCCATATGGGGCATTTCGAATGAAAAAAAGTGCGACAGTGAAACAAATTTTTGGAAAAAAAAAGAAATCTGAAAATTTATTAAATAATAAATAACACCCAAAAAACAATAGCTAAAGAATTTGTTTGAATCTTGTAATCAAAAAATAAATTTAATTAAAATTGGGAGATTTTTTTTTCTCGTTTTAAATTAAAAGAAAATTTTTCGTCTAAAAATTTGAATTATATATACTTCTCTCAATCCCTGCGGATAGACAGAAATTACTTTATAAGTGGAGAGCGGAAAAAAAGTCTTATTTTCGGAAAAAAGTCGCCTTTAAAATCTATTCTTTTTTTAGCCACATAGTAGGTAAAATGCCTTTTTTTGGCAAGCTGAAAATGCAAAATTGAAAAAAAAGATATTATATTAAAAAATTTGAAAAAAGTCGGTCATAAAAGTAGCTTTTTTCAAAAAAAAAAAAAAAAAAAAAATTCTCTGAGAGGCAAAAAAGCGCCAAAAAATTAGCAAAAGTCGTTTTTGAAAATCTCAAAAAACGTGACATCAGTGAAGATATCTAAGAAATTTTGGAAAAATCTCAAAATTGACAAAAGTGTAAGACTTTTTTTCCGCTCTCTATAAGTTATTGATTAATGTTAAAAATTTTTAATATTTTTAAAAGGGTGGGCATGGAATATTACTAATTACTTCTTCACTGATTATATAAAATTATGGTAATGTTATTTTAAATGGAATAACAACATTGTTTTTCTTTTAAATAAATTCTTTTAGCGCAATTTTGTAATTTCCCAAGACCAATTAATCTCGTTAATTGAATGAATTGTTTATCTTAGATTTACAAAAAAAAAAAAGAATTACTTCACAAAAAATAGTTAGCAAGTGAAAATTAAATAATAGGTTGGGGTGGGAGAAAGGAAGTTCCCACCTTTAGACGAGTTCCGGTGGCCGAGATGCGAGAAAATGTGCGTAATCTTCAGGTTTATCAACATGATGGCAAAAGTCAGTGAACATTTCCAAATAATTTCTATCAGCAGCTGTGAATTTCGTCGCTTCGTCACCTTCGTCATCATCACCCTCCTTGGGAGGTTCCGTTCTCCATACGAGACGTCTCAAGCGTTGATAGGGTGGTGGTGGGGCTAAAGCTCTTCGCAGGCTTTGAAGCATTCTGATTGTTAGCATATATTCTTTGACCATTTCGTCTTGAAGTTCAACCATTCGTTGATGTTCGGAGTACACCTATTATAAAAAAATAAAAATTTGTTATGTTGTATAGTCGGTGCCACAAGTGCCTGATATCTTAAGCCTTGTTCTTAGGAAACCAAAATGCTTAGCCATTGGAATGGTCTTAAAAGTAGCTTTTCCCTATGCTAACTACATAGTGGCTAAAAGTAGATTTTCCTCTGTAGCTACTAGCTATACAGTGCGCTTTTTATAATCGACACTTTTGAGATTTTTTAGTGAAACTTCTTTTCGCAAGCGTTACGAAACATCCTCTGCACTTAACGCCCCCTTCAAAGAACTAGGATTAAGCAAATCTGGGGATTATCTGCGCAAAAGACCAGTAAATTTAGATTATATTACACATTAACAACACCCGGGGACAACAAAAAGGCGGCTGCCGACGTGATTCGACTCAACACAACAACAAAAAAAATGATCTACTCATCCACATGATTAAGCTAATTTGTGATTACGTGCGCAGAAGATCAGTAAATTTATATTTTATTGCGCAATCACGTTTTCCGGGAACCACAAAAAGGAGGCTGTCGATGCCATTAGACTCAACTCATTTATACCATTAATAATTAAAAAAAATGATCTACTCATTGTACAAACCAAAATCTTAATCTTTTTCTATCTTGAATTGATAATTTTGCGTAGAAGTTTCACTTCTCTAATTTGCAGGTGTTTTTTATTTTACTTTTTGACGGAGATGTTTTTTCATATAATAAATATATCCGCAGTAGGTGATTTTTTTTATAATGATCAATTTATAAAACAAGTTTTGTTCAAATTTTGATTACTTTTTTTGTTCTTGAATAAAATTTCACTTTCAAACAATTGCATAATTATAATAAGGCAATAAATCTTTATAACTTGAAAATAAAAAAAAATAAATAAACAAGTCTTTCAAATAATTATAGTGTAAATTTTGTTTATTTGTGATTGTTCTATTGTATGACGATGCTGTGTTGCTTTCCGGTGCAAATATAAAAAAAAAAAAACCAAAATGTCATTGAGATTAATTATATTCAAAGAGTTTAATTTGATCATGTCAAAGGCTTTTTTTAATTATCAAACCATATTATTTTTGTTTTAAAAATTAAAAAAAAAAAAATTTCTCAAGTTTGCTTTTGTTAAAAAAAAGGATGTGAAAAGTTGTTAAACGAAAGAAAAAAAAAAACTTAAAGAGATTTATGCAAAGTAATGATAACTTTTTAATTCCAAGTCATATTTAATTTTTTTCTTTTAATTAAAAAGATTAATTTTGAACGTTTTCATAAATTAAGTTAATATTTAATAGTGGAATATTTCGGTACAAAAAACTTATTTGAGGGATGGATTTTGATTCAAAGAAATTTTAAAAAAGGGAAATTGGAAAAAAAAAGTTCGGGGGCATTTACGCGTTGGTAACTAGTATGCATAAAGTACTTGCAATATTTTCGGCATAAGTGCAGACAGAGCAGTTGATATATCCCTATCAATCTGATAATTTTAAATTTCAATTTTAATTTATTTTAAAGAATATCAAAATTATTTTAATTTTAAATGAAGACATTTCGCCCCTTGTTCTAGGTGTCAAGGGCTTATTTCCGGATTTGGCGGATGATAAAATTTTACCAAACTGAAGCACACCGATGGGATTTTCCGGATACAATTCCCAAGGGCCAAGGGACGTTTAGCGCACTAACGAAAACTAGATAAAATTTTTCTTGTATTGACTATCAATTAATTTAGAAAAATGGGAGGGTTCTCTCCAGATGCCGAAAAAATAGTTTTAAAAGCTTCTATAAAATGTTGAAAAGAGTGGGAGTATGATTTTGCTTTATTACTTGATAATGCTGTTTATCTGGTAATAAGAAAGAGAGAGGGAATGTTTGACTGACCTTCTTCTCCGCACGAGCTACAGCATCTCTTGGAAGATAATCCATCTTCATCATCATCTGCTCCACCATATTCTCGATTGCATGCATCATTTGCACTCCGGTTAGATTAGCATCGTTCGGGGCGAGACATTCTTCATAGACTTCTTCTACCCAACTCTATAAAAAAACAATTCGTAAAAGCAAACTGACAAACTTTTCAAATTAATTTTATTTACCTCCAATCTTAAAGTGTCTGGATTCGTGACTATTTCTCTAAATGTCCCATTTAATAAGGTATCGGCATCTTTTTTTAAATCCTCAGCTCTTTGTTCCTCCCATATAATTGCGTTATTCAATTGTGTGATCTGTTCATTGATCACAGAAAGTTCTTCGCTCATTCTTTCTCTAACCTCGTTCATTGTCTTTTGGAGTGTCACAAGCGGCTTCGAGATCTCTTCGGCATATGTGAGTGAATTCAAATTTTGTATTTCAATATCCGACAACACCTGACCTAATTCCGATGGATCTTTAAAATAGAGAACAGGCTGACGTTCATTTTCAACATCGCGTAAGAAATTCATAATCAAATAATCGATAGATGTTGCTGACGCTGAAAGTTCCTCGCTTAATTTTATTTGTTTTGTTTTTTCAACTTCCTCTTCTTCTTCATCCACCTCTTCCTCCTCTTCTTCTGCCTTTCGTGCAACTTTTGGAAGGGGATTAATATAATCATGTTCGCGACGCCACCACATAGGAGCAATTAGAAAAAGGAATTTCTGATAAACTTTACTCATCCGCCATTCTTCTTCTAAAGCGATTACTTCACGCCGAAGGGTTCCTAAATCAATTCAATCATAGCATGACTTTCCTTCTTCCTTTAATCACTTACAATTGAGCTATTCAGAGGCCAAAGCGTTTAAATGATAAAATCAATTAGACCTATTTAGTGGAGAAATTTAATTCTATTTCTATAACTGTTGATTTTGGGTTGGATTGATCAAGTTTTAAAATGGGAAAAAGAGTTTATAAAATAAATAAATTATTATTCTTATTTATTTACTTATAAAATTTTTTCCACATTTGTGAATTTGAAGAGATATAGTTAGTTGATCTCTCTAATGGTGTTATTATAACTATAACTAGCGGTCCCAGGAGAGAACTTTCTTTGGACAGAAAAGAAATATTAATATTATGATTTGAATCATACAAAAGTTCTTTATTAATGCTAATTTGAATCCCGGACTAAAATGTAAAATCAGGCGAAATACGCTTCTCCGTGGGTTTCCCTTAACAAAATCCTGAAAATGTGGTGTCATAAATAATTAATAAATATAGGCCTAAACTTTGAGTTTTTTTATTTTTGAACGGATGTATAAGAATACCGGTACATATTTGTTTGGGGATTTAGGAATTTGGTCGGGAATTTTTTTTTTTTTTTTGGGTTGAATGCTCGTTGATCTTCTACAATTTGTGAAACAACACGTGTCCTCTTAAAGAGGTTTTTTTTTTTTTAATTTGTTCCAAAGACCATTGCCACATGCAAGCAGGAAGAACATGGGAAAATTTATTTCATCTATAGTAATGAGAAGAAAAGAAAATTTAAGTTTTTTCAATTCGTTATTATTTGCCAACCATTTATTTCTTCCTAGAGAATACAAAAATAAACATTTTTAGATTTTTAAAATATCTTTGTCCTTATGTTTTTGCATTGACGTAACTGCATCGCATGGGATAATTATAAAGACATAACTCATGTTGTACTAATTTTTTTAGAAAATTAATAAAACTTTTCATGATTTATTGTGAGGGTTTTTTTTTTTTAATTTTATTTTTTTCATGGTCAGATGTCACCCTCCAATTTGTCACCCGGTGGGGGCTGCACCTACCTCTTCCCTAGCTAACAAGTAAGCCAATGTGTCTTTACTTTGTACATGTACTGGCGCTAATAATAATTGTTTATCAGGTCTCTATTCTCTAAGCAAAAACATTAACTTTTAACATCTGTAAACAGCGTTAATTCATTTTAACACTTCCTTGCCTAAAATATTATAGCTATTCTCTAAGCAAAAACTTTAAAGCAAAAGCGTTAACATTTAGTCAATAGTATTAAAAATTAATGTCATGTCTAGGAGGTGTCTTTAATATTTTAACGCCGTATTTAATGCATAAAAATGGCGTCTTTAACCTAAAAAGTAAGGTTATGATTTTGACAGCTTTGAAATAAAAGCAACATGTTAACGTCGCTGTTAAAACTTTGTTTAGAGGATAGCATTTTTTTTTTTTTAAACATTTTTATCATTCACACTCACATTCACACACACATACACACAGTCTTTTCGACAACTTAGGCCATTTAAGACTTTTACGATATCCGTTATAGAGATTAATATACATATTAGGGGTCCAGGCATTCTTATTTAAGCCATTTGGTATCCAAATGGCTTAAATAAAACATCGGACTGCCTGGGGTCCGAACCAGCGACTTTTGGTATACGAGGTTAGCACGCTAACCTCTACACTAAACCCCGAGAGCATAGCATTTTTTAACGTTGGTGTGTCAATCAGATAGATCTACTAGATTGAAAATAACAAATCACGTTAGTAATACACATGGACGAGAGGTTATCGAGGGGAATAAAAATTCGAACAAACAGAAAACATAGCTATCTTCATATGAATCGTTAACACCTGGTGCTAAAAAAATAAAATGTTAACGTCGTTGTTAAAATTTGGTTTAGACAATAGCATTTTTTAACGCTTATGTTATTACTTTACTTTTTAACAGCAATTTGTTGATGTTAAATTTTAACGTCTGTTTTTACAGAATAGTCCTGTATGTTATTTTATTTGGATAGTTGACAGTCGAAAGATGACACTAAAATTCCTAAGTTGATTTTGGGACGGGTATGCAGCCGAAATGTCCCTAAAAGAGGGTCAAAATTTACATTAGATATTTTGGATTCTTCATCAATAATAGGTCTATTATAATTAAAGGCTTATTAAAATTTTTTTATTTAACCTTTATTGGCATAGATATATATTATAATATTCTACTTTCAAAAGACTGGAATTCTAATTAAAAACAAAACAAAATAAAAAAAATAATCATATAGGGTCTATTATTCTTACCCATAATTTTTTCATTCTGTTTGATATCGTTGTGCAACTCCTCCAAATACGTGGCTTCTTTTTCATTTTGCTTCAATATATCCATCGAAATTTTATGATCCTCAGCAAGAAAAGTTTCAAAATTCTCTAGCATTTGTTTATATTTTGCTCGCACTCGGGCAATTTGATCACGTTCTTGTGTTACATGCGCCTCCATTTGAAGGATCTCATCATTCTAAGTTAGAAAAATAAGGAAAATTTTTTTTGAATTTTATAAGATGTGATGTATTCTTAAAAAAAAAAATTGATATGAATTAGATTTAATTTCTTAACTCTATATCAAATCATTATCTGGAAAGAATTGTCTTTTGAGGTTCATTTCCCCATAAATGACCATTTAGGGCCCAGGGCCCTTAAAATTGAAATTTCGAAAAATGACGCCTAGGGCACAAATGTAATTTACATGCCAAATTACAGCCTTCTAGGCCTTACACTTTAGGCTGTGGATTGTAAGTCACTCAGTGAGTTCTCTCTTTATATATATAGATATTATACAGGGTGTCCCAGGTGTCACGCACCCCATTGTTGGGATCGAAAGAGAAAAATATTCTGAGCCCAAAAATCCATGTTTGGAATTTTTTGATTAAGTAGTTAATTAGTAATTAATTAATAAAAGTGACCAATCAGGAGCGCGCTACAGAAGAATAGAAAATAAGTGGGATAGTAGTAGATAAATGACAGAGAAGCTTCACGTAAATTGTTTTGGTTAATTAATAAAATAATAATAATTATTATTGAAGTACAAAAATAATAATTATTATTACTAAAAAACATATAACCAAGTATTTATTAATTTAAATAAGCGAAAAATGTAGGTACCGCCGGGAGTTGCACCACGGATCTTGTCGATTTACGCTCAACATGCCCTACTGTTGGACCACAGTACGCACTCGCTTATTTAAATTATGATAGATCGCTGATTTCAGTCTACTAGAGAAACGCCGCTCAAATCAAGCGTTCAGATTTCTCCGTTACTGAGGCGCGATCTAGATGGACGTTTTGAGAAATTAACTCAATTATGCAAATAATAAATAAAGAATTATATATATCATGTGTTGGTCCATGAGGTAATTATGAAAAACATATAACCAAGTATTTATTAATTTAAATAAGCGAAAAATGTAGGTACCGCCGGGAGTTGCACCACGGATCTTGTCGATTTACGCTCAACATGCCCTACTGTTGGACCACAGTACGCACTCGCTTATTTAAATTACGATAGATCGCTGATTTCAGTCTACTAGAGAAACGCCGCTCAAATCAAGCGTTCAGATTTCTCCGTTACTGAGGCGCGATCTAGATGGACGTTTTGAGAAATTAACTCAATTATGCAAATAATAAATAAAGAATTATATATGAACCCTGTTATTCAATGGTGTGTCAAAGACCAAAAAATTCAAAATTGAGTTAAGCATGGAATATTGTTTCAAATGCTTTAATTAATAGTATTTTTTATGAAATATGTCCTAAAAAAATTTATTTTTAATGTAAAAGCATAAAATTATTTTTACAATATTTCAATGCAGGATTTTACATTTTTCAATAATGATTTATGTACTTAACATGTTGTTTCGTAATACTTAATTTGAAAATAACAATTTTTCATTTATGCGTCAAGTCGTAAACAACTATACGCTTGAGATATATTGTTGCGTTTATGCCCTAAGTATTTTCAATTATTAACACCGGCATCGCTATTGTTTAGAGGTATTTAATATAAACTCAAGAAAATATTAATTTTATTTATTTCAAATTTATATATTCAATACACTATTACTATATTCCATTTGTTGAAATTTAATACAAGTATTTCATAACCTACAAAAATTATCAATAGTTATATTATAATTCATTTTTTACTTTCTTTTAGCCTAATTCTATAATGTTTTCTATCTTTTTCTATGAACTATATATATATATATATATAAATTAAATAAATTTATTGTCAAATATATTATTAACATTAATATTTCCTTATATTATAGCATAACATCGAATACAATTCTGAGTCAATGTGAAGAAAGATTGCAAGAAAACTTAATAATCGTTCATGGATTCTCAGACGATAACAACAATCCCATTAGAAACTCTTGCTCGATATTTGGCTGCAATTCAAGAAAATGTCATTATAGATGAAAACTCTGAAGTGATTATAAACCATGTTGATAATTCAGACACTGTTTCGTTTGATTTTAATGGAATGCCTTCCACTTCAAATGAAAACCAGTCACCTAATGTTATGACTGTCGATTCAACTATTACATTGCCTATTTTATCGATTTCTCTACATGATGTAGACTCAATTTCTTCTCAATCATCCACTGATCAATTAAAATCTTCTAGCCAAAGTACTACAGCAAATGAAGGAGGTCGAAAGAAGAAAGGTCGTAAAAGAAAATTTTCAAATCAAAACAGATATATTAAGAAGCAAAAAGTAAATAATAACGAAGAGTACATTAATACTAAAGGAGTAACAGTTTTACCGAAAGAATTTACAGGTGAAAATTTTAATTGTGCTTGTTTGAAAAAATGCACGGAAAAGCTAAGTGCCGATGTTCGGGAAGCAGAATTTAACAAATTTTGGAAAGCTGGTACATTTGAGGCTCGATGCAGTATACTACAAGGAAATGTATCGGAATTATCTATTGCTAGACGCCGTAACTCAAATGATAAAAATATTCGAGAATTTTCAAGGCAATATAAAATTTGTAATACACCTGTTTGCAAAAAAACATTTTTAAATACATACCAAATTAGTCAATCCCGAATTGATGTAGCAATAAATAAAAATAAGAACCAAGAAATTCAAGACAAAAGAGGATCAGGAAGAAAAAAAAAATTTCATCTGAAAAAACTGAGGAAATTGTTAAATTTATTAAGTTATTTCCAAAATATAAATCTCATTATTGTCGCAGCAAATCAGAAGGGAGATACTTAGCTCCAAATTTAAATTTGCAAAAATTATATGATATTTACGGTGAGTCAACTGAAAAACCAGTGTCATTAGCGTTTTTCAAAAAAATATTTTATGAAAAGTTTAATTTACATTTTAAAAAACCCCATAAAGATACTTGTTTGCGGTGTGATACCTTTGCTGTAAATAAACAAGGAGCTTCCGGAAAAAAACTAGAAGAATTAGAGCTAGTCCATAAGGATCATTTGAACCATGCTTATTCTTTACGAGATCAAATGAATAAAGATTTAAATGATTCCAAAGATGATCCTGAACTTGAAGTTTTGACATTTGATTTCCAAAAAACTCATAATTTGCCATGTGTTCCGACAGACATAGCATACTACAAACGGCAATTAAATTTTTATAATCTAGGCATTCATTGCGGTAGTACTGGCAAAGGAATATTTCATACCTGGCTCGAGCATGAAGCTGGCAAAGGAACTCAAGAAGTTGGCTCATGTCTAAGAAAATTTATCCTGGAAGATTTAAAAAATACTGCAGAGCACTTGATACTCTGGGCTGATTCATGTGGTGGTCAAAATCGGAGTATTAACATGGTGTTAATGCTTCTACACACATTGTTGAATCATAATAAATTAAAGTCAATTACTTTACGATTTTTACAACCAGGACATACATATTTACCAAACGATTCTGAGTTCGCTGATGTTGAACGTGCTTTAAAAAAAAATAATCGATTATATACCGATGCAGATTACATTAGAGTCATGACAAACTGTCGCCGAAAAAGTAAATTCGTTATCAAAAAAATGAATCCAGAAGATTTTGTATCGATTCAACCTTTACTAAAGTCAATAGTAAATCGAAAAGTGGACGTAAACAAAGAAAAAAATATCATGGCTACGAACATTTGAGATAAAATTAAATAAAGAAACTCCACATTTAATTCAAATGAAATCAAAACTAGTTGATGAACCACAAATAATTAATATTGCTAAAATAAAAAAAGGAAAAAAAATAATTACATTAAATGATATCACATTACCAACTTTATGGCCACAAGGAAAAGCTCTGTCTAATGCTAAAATTTCTGATTTAAATGAATTAATAAAACTAGTTCCATCCGACTGTCAAGAATTTTATAACTTTCTTCTAAATGTTGAATCTGCTGATTTTATAGACGATATTGAAGGACTGGGAAACACATTAGACTTTGATATTACTATTTAATAGGATGTGTACAAACAATCAAGTTGAAAGAAGCAAGTATTTTGTTGTGAAACTTAGATGGTAAGTTGAATAATGAAAAAACGGTAGTTTTTTGTTTCAGGTTTATAATTTGGCTGTACGACTGTGCTAGCAATCAGTTTCGATGGTACACTCCATCATCATCAGATATATATAATTTTCCAATTAACAATAAATTAATATCGTTTAATTGAGTTTTAACCAGTGTGATTTTAACAACCAATAAAAAGTTATTTACCAAATAATATTATATATATTTTTTTCCCTTAAATAAACAAAAATCATTTTTTTTTTTTTGAAAAATGAGAAAATTTTCTCTGAATTCGTAGACGTCAAAATTTAATTTTTTGATATTATTCCTGATAATGAAAATGAAGATGAGGATGAGGTTCAGTGCGATTTCGAAAAGACAACAAAATAAATAATATTAGGTTAGGTTAGGTTGAAGTGGCCGTAATATTAAGTCTATTTCATTTCATATAACTTTGATTTACTGTTTCCAAGCTATTTATTCAGAAATTAATTGATGAGAAAATTTTGATATCACTTTGTATTTAATTTTAAAATATTAATACTATTTAAAATTGATGAATGTGATTTTGATAAAAAGTTTCTATGCTACTAGTATTAAATATAAAGAGACTTTGAAGCATTTTTGCAAATATAATTGGACTTAGAGAATTTTTCAATCATGGGTCAAAGGACTTTGAAGCATTATTTACAAATATATATCGCACATAGAGAATTTTGTAAAAATAATTTTTTATATTTTATTTTTTTTCTCTAAATTAGTCATATTTTTAAAGATAATTTATGAATATCTGCCATAATTACAGTATTTACTTGTATAATTGACAAAAAAAATGATATATAATCTAATAAAAACAATTTAAATCAGAAAAACTTTAATGTTGATTTTCTCAAAACTCGATATTTGGTCTTTGACACACCATTGAATAACAGGGTTCATATATCATGTGTTGGTCCATGAGGTAATTATGAAAAACATATAACCAAGTATTTATTAATTTAAATAAGCGAAAAATGTAGGTACCGCCGGGAGTTGCACCACGGATTGCAGTAACGGAGAAATCTGAACGCTTGATTTGAGCGGCGTTTCTCTAGTAGACTGAAATCAGCGATCTATCATAATTTAAATAAGCGAGTGCGTACTGTGGTCCAACAGTAGGGCATGTTGAGCGTAAATCGACAAGATCCGTGGTGCAACTCCCGGCGGTACCTACATTTTTCGCTTATTTAAATTAATAAATACTTGGTTATATGTTTTTCATAATTACCTCATGGACCAACACATGATATATATAATTCTTTATTTATTATTATTACTATTTTAATAATTAACCAAAAGAATTCGTCTGAAGCTTTCTTGTCATTAATCCTAAGTCTTTAATTGTTGTATTTCAAAAATTATTATTATTATTATTACATTCATTAACCAAAACAATTCAGCTGAAACTTCTCTGTCATTTATTTTGAGATTATTATTTTTGTTCTTCAATAATAATAATTATTATTTTATTAATTAACCAAAACAATTTACGTGAAGCTTCTCTGTCATTTATCTACTACTATCCCACTTATTTTCTATTCTTCTGTAGCGCGCTCCTGATTGGTCACTTTTATTAATTAATTACTAATTAACTACTTAATCAAAAAATTCCAAACATGGATTTTTGGGCTCAGAATATTTTTCTCTTTCGATCCCAACAATGGGGAGCGTGACACCTGGGACACACTGTATATATAGAGATGATTATTGAAAAATTGAATTTTTAAATAACTCTGAATATCGACTAGTAAAATTTTTTAAAACAATGAATTCTTATAAAATCAAATCTCTTATTAGACTAATCATACTGGATTTCCCAACTAATCTCAAGTTCTTTTTTTTTAATGCCTGTAGGGAAGCCGGAAGCCCATATGGTGCTGCTCTTAAGCCTTACATATGTTTTAGGGTTTTATTGTTCTCTCACGTACACACTTTTCTTCTATAAAAAAGAATGTCTTAAAACTCCGTTATCAAAGATGGACAACATACAATGAAAATAAATCACAAGATATGTGTACCCGCTATTGTTTATGTCTTTTTGAATAACAAAATTCAATTTTTTTTATGTGTCCATGAATTAAATTTTTTTCCGAACAATTTTTCTATGTCATCATAATATTCATCTTAAAATTTTATTTATTGATCAAATTAAAAGGTAAAACAAATGACTCACCAAAAAGCCCTTGACGAGTCGAGTACGAATGGTGGCCCTCACATCATCCATATAGATATGTTTGTCGATTTTCTCGGCGATAGGTCTTCCCTCCACAATAGAGAAAAACTCTGGATCCAAATTGAGAATCCCTTCTGGCTGGACCACACCGACCTCTTCCGCCTCATTCGCTGTCTCCGGGATGTTCAATCGGGGGAGAAGATCGGCTCTTTGCCGTGAACGGAAATTTGTACGCTCGAAAAGCGGTTTCTCTTTTTCAATTTCAAGTTCACGTTTGTACCATACTTTCTCAACTGTCTATAGAAAATAGAAGTATTGTCAGAGGATTGGAAATGGAATAAAAAAATATTGAAAAGTCGACATAGTTATCAGGGCCTAAACTCCAGGAAAAGCCTATATGAATACATACTTCATTCTGCTTACCCTATTAAAACTCACTCAATATTGGATACTCATATAATTATTTTAATTAATCGGTTGGAAGGAGACTCTTTCCCCTTCATCATCATCGTCTCATTCAGATATCGAATACATAGATCTGGCACTGTTCCCTAGCCCTTGCGTGAGTGGACTGTTGCCTGCCTGTTCCCAATGTCAGTGAGGGACAATATTAAGTCCCATCCATGCGTTTTCTACTTGTGATTATTTCATTGTTTTTGAAAAAATATTATATACGTATTTTTTAATAGAAACTTTTATGGTCCAAACCTAGAAAATTTCTAATATAGATTTTCATTTTCTTGTTTAGAAACAATGAAATAATCACAAGTAGAAAACGCATGGGTGGGACTAAATATTGTCCCTCACTGTACGCGAAATTTTTGTTATATATCAAGAGATATATAATAATTTATTTTAGATTGTTTTCTGAATGTTATACTCTATTTCTTATAGTAAGTTATAGGAAATTTTAACAAATTTTGAAATAGCTATTTTTATTTTAAAAAATATTATAAGCTATGTATAACTTTTTCAAAAATTATGTCAAAAACTGTAAAAAAAATTGTTGGCATGAAGGTATTTTACAAACTAAAAAAAAAACTTTTGAGGTTTGGGGGGGGGGGGGGGGGTTAGACCTTATTATTATGTAGCCCTGGAGCCCGTCGAGTCTATCTGCGGCCCTGCTCACTTACCTCTGTGATTATTCACTTTTATGACTTTAAGCTATGAATAAATATTTAATTAAATTGGCCATTCATATCAATAAATATGATAGGCCTACTAGATATTTTGAATTTCTCTACGATTTCTATTCTCTTCCCAACCTAAAAGGGCCGATATAGGTTCTCTTCGGAGCCGAGGGCGCCCGACTCATGTTTTTCGTTACTGTGCATGTATGCCCCTTCCCCAAGAAAAATTTTAAATGACGCCACTGGTCCATACTCTTCTCTTTCGTTCTTATCTATTATTTTTTTTATTCCGATTTAGTCTCGTGCAATTCTTGACCCCTATTATTTTTCTTAAATACAAATTCGCTTCAAGATAAATACAATATTTATTATAATATTTCAACATATCAATAAAAAATCATGTAATGAATAATAAAAAAACTACTTTTCATTCATCAAAATAAGATAATACATTTTTAAAATTACATTATAAAATAATTATCTATTGTATTACTTGTACCTATTTAAGGAAATGAAATGCTTGGGAAAAAAATAAAAATATAAATGCATTCGGTGAGAGAGAAGTTTAATTTTTTTTAATTGCATAAATGAGAAAAAAAAAACACAGAAGGATAATTAACATTTTAGTAAAAAAAAAAAAAAAAGAATTGAATGGAGAGAAGAGGGCTTTTGTGTGACATAAGAGTAGTTGCGAAAATTGTAAAGTCTGTGGCGGTGATCTACTGACTCAGTTCTCAGGACTGGATTTTAGTATATTATTTATTCATTTGACCCGTTTAAAAAAAAAAAAGTTAACATGATAAAACATGCATTTTTGAACATAATCTAACATCTTTAAATTTATTAATAAATTCATTCTTAATTAATTTTCTTTTTAAGTAGTTATTTATTTTATTTTCTAACTTTATGGATTATTGTCATTTGTTATATTCATCAAGGACATCTCAATATTTGAAGTAAATTTACATAAAAGTAATTATTTTATTTTATTCAACACTTCTTAATTCCCTTATAAAAGGCGGCAACATAACTCATTTTCAATTCATTCAACTTAGTTTATAGCTATCTAACCAATTCACGTAGTGAAAAAGTTTCATTATTTTTTAATATGTCCTTTGAGAGGACATTTCTCTGTCTTTTCCGAGTTTTCTTAGGGCCGGTTGCTTCAATTCTAGTCAACTAGCAAATTTATCCGATCATCATCGATATAGTAATCAAGAACTCGCTTAACCTTTGAGTAAAAAAAAAAAAATTTTCACATATAATTATCTCAGATATAAGGAAAGTTTTGTCAAATTAACAACATTGTTTGTTGCGCTCGAGAATCATAAAGGAAGACTTCTTCGCTCAGGGACCCACATCTTGTGGGTACGTGGATGGCGACCAAGAGCTGCCCGAGCTGGGACAGGCAGCCCTTCAGATCTTGTATGTCTGTCTCTTTCTTCCTCTTTTCAACAGGCGTCAGACCGTGAGACGGGCCGGCCTGTCCTATTTCTTCGGGTCTCAAAAGCGCATGATAGGGTTGGAGGGAAAAAGTGAGGTCCCCCGACCCCGCATCACGGGAATAAGGGGAAGACAGAAGAAGAAGAATCATAAAGGAAGACTTTTGCTCAAAGGACTTAAAACAGACCTATTTCGTGTTAAATAAACATTGGTTATACAAATATGGAAAGAAATTTATAAACTTATCCTAAAAAAATATTAGCTAATTTAGATTATAAAGAAAACAATAAAGGTTACATAAATTGATTTCAAAAGAACAATCAATCAATACCTTGAACTTTTTGTCTGGTTAGGCCACTTGATCGAGGTCTAGAATTAAAATGGAACGAAAGCCAAATGTAATTTGCAAGTTCATTCTTTTTTGACTGTCAAAAAATATATAATGAAATTCTATTCAAAAATCAACAAAATTTTACTGTATAAAATCTCAAATTAAATTTAATGAGAAAAAATAAATCAACACAAAATAAGTTTTTGATACATATCCTTAGGCACGGAAGCACACAGGAATACCAGCCATCCTCCGGGCCAGCCTCCTCAGAGCTGGCGAAAAGTCATTAGGCTCTGAGGAGGGTTCAAACACGGAACCGAAACGTTAGCTGTGTGAATTGAATAAATAAAGAAAAGAAAAAAACCTTAGCTGCATCTCTCATTTCTTCTCCCTCTTATTAATAATATAACATCACAGTTATAAATTGTTTGTGTAAAAAAATAATTAATCAAAATATTGGCACCACAAGCCCTGAAGATGAGCGTGACGCCTCTCGAAATATCGACTATAAAATATAAAATATTTTTATTTTTTCATTCTTTTTGTCATCTCATTTGCAAATTATTCAAGATCTGAGGCTAATTAAACCCCATTTTTCTAAATTTCATCTCTTGGAGGGGGGGGGGGGGGGGGCCCCCTGACCTCTAGCAGAATAAGTGTTACAGCCCAGAGGCACCGCTGAAGGTTAATAATTACTAATTTTCTTAAATCGTTACTTTTATATGAAAAGTTTTATAAAATTTGGTTACTTTGAAAGTGAAAAATAATTAGGAATGAAAGGTTAAGAGTTGCATGTTCAGGGACGCAGGTACTACAATAATAGGAGGTCAGCATAATTGTTGTTTTTTTTTTTTTTAATTAATTATTATTTTCACTTCAAATAAATGATTATTAAATAAATTATTTATTAAATTCTTTTGTCATTTAGGTCATCATTATTTTATTAATTTAATCTTGTTAATGGAGTTTGAAAAATGATTTAATGATGAAAAGAGAGGGGTGAAGAGACGGAGGACAGACTTTGATGTAGATGGCCCCGAAAATAATTCGATTTGATTGCCAGAAAAGTCGGTCACACACGATCGATGACGTTACCGAATAATTGAGAGATGAAGCGATAAATAAAAGAGATAGAAAAACAAGTCATTAAACAAATACCCCCGGGGGTGGCTGCTTTACTTTCTTTTATTTGCACCCGAAAGGAATAAAACAGAATAGAATATTGGGATCGACAGTAGCACACAAAAAAAAATACATTTCAAGGTGAGAATATAAAAAATAAAAGCTGAGGTTTGTGCCTTCTTCAAGGTCCTTTGGGCGTTACAAATTATATTTGTTAATGAATAATTAGAAAATTTGTTTCTAGTAATTAAGAAAGAAAAGAAATTTTAAATAAAAATATTGGTTTTGATTTTCAAAAAGTTTTGAGGGCAAACGGAAAGTGAAGGATGCCGTTTTTAGTCTTTTGTAAAGAATTTTTATGCTACTTTCGGGGAAATTGTCGACTATTTGCTTAATATAAAATAGGGTGATCGAAAATATAAAAAATCTCTTTATTTGACATTATAAAAAAAACAATATTCAAAAAATTCCCTATGGCACATCTTTCCGGGATGAGATTTTTGTGCAAATTCGGCCGAAGAATTTGATTTTAATTCGGTAATTTTATTAGAAAATGTATTGGATTTTCGGATCGGACTGGTTTGAGGATCGTCTTTTTGGGTTGCTGATCTGGATTTGTGGAATGGAACAACGATCCTTTTTACTTTTTCTAAATCTGATCGAATCATCCGAGCTTCTCGGATGGCCTGATCGAATCGCTAATCCTTTTGCAGCAGCTGTATCGAATTAGTGGATTAGATCGTCCGAACTACCTGGATTTGGGAATCGGAACAGCGATCCTTTTTCTAAATCTGATCGGATCGTCTGAGTTTGTCGGATCACCTGATTGAATCTCTAATCCTTTTGCAGCAGTCGGATCGAATTAGAGGATCAGATCGTCTGAGCTACCTGGATTTGAGGATCGGAACAGCGATCTTTTTCTAAATATTATCGAAACATCACAGCTTGTAGGATGACCTGATCGAATCGTTAATCTTTTTGCAGCAGATCGAAATAGTGGATCAGATCTTTCGAACTACCTGGATTTACGGATCGGATCGCTAGTCCTTTTTAAAGAATATTGCCCATCCCTGCTAACAATAACTAGTGACTAAACGATCTAAATCAGATTGACGAGAATATGAAAATGTTCACTTCTGCTCCTGTCCACATCTGACCTTCTTTGAATAATATGAGAAAATGAATTGAGACAGTGGCGGATTAAGCAAGCAAGTGGCTTTAAAATTTTGTTAGTTCGCTACCCTTTCCCCTAAATTTTTTTCCACTCTCAATTTGTCACTCGATATGGGTTTATTTCTTGGGACAATTTTCTTCTGACCTAAATAATAGTATAATCTTAAAATTTGCTTCCAATAAAATTTTAAATTGTTTTTATTTTAAAAATATCAAATATATTTGATAAACATCTTTTGTTAAGATTATAATTAAATATTTTTGTAATATCAAAGCGAAGTTATTCCAATTTCTTTTGTTTTGCACAATTCACCCTAAAGCTCAATTACATTTATAATATGGTTTGAGTCAAAAATAATTCCAGGAAAAAAAAACCTTTTGAAGTATGTTTGGTTGACTAAACTTGAACTATTTACGCATGCTATAATATAAATGACATTTCCAAAACCTCTGTTTTATAAATAATGATGCAATGACAAATGATCGATCAAAGGGAAAGAGCCCTTATCAAAGGAAAGTACTTTTTTGTTATTTGTATTCCCCCAACTCTTCAAACTGTAATGAAACATCTCATTAAGAGAGCTAAATAAATAAATACCTTATAGCTTGGTATCTTGTTGTCGGTAGGATACCAAAAAGGACTCAACTCGGTGTTGACATCCCGACGTTTCTCCTCTGGGATATCTCGACCCATAGTGAAATAGTAAACACTCCGTTTCACATTGCGATTTAAAAACATGGTCTGTAAAAGTGTAGGTGGACGTACTGGAGGAATAGTCTCTTTCCCGAGAAGTAATTTGCTGTCAAAAAAAAGGGATGTTATTAATAAAACTGGATTAGCGATTATCCATTGCATTTGTTATAACAAAAAAAAAAACTCTCAAAGGATTATTACATCTACGTGTTCTATTCACTTGAGGGTTGTGAATAATACAAAGAGATTTCAAAATTATATGAAAAAAGAAACCAAACAAAGGAAATACTATTAATAAATGGATGATGGCGACCACGTGATACCGTCAAGACCGGCATATCATCTACCCCAATCTTTATTCTTCCCGTGGGACGGCTTGTTCCTTTATTAATTGTAAATGCTAACCCCGGAACAAGGCAAAAACAAGAAGAAAATGAATGCAGTAGTTCACCCTGCTCCTTTTCCGGTAACCCTTATTGAAGTCATATTTAATATAATTAAACTTAAACTATCAATCGAAGTCTCTACATTATATATCATATTGATTCTTAATAAATATATCAATTGATTCTTAATAAATATTTGAAACTGTTAACATGTTAACATTTTTAACAATTATGTGTTTCGACAGCTACATAAATGATTTAATAGTTAAAGATTTAACATTAGACTTAAAAAAATCTTGCGTTACTGGTCGCACCAGATTTTTTTGTGTAGAATTTTGAAAATAATTTTATGCTGCATTCAGGAAAATTGAAGACCATTCGCTTAATAAATAAACAGGGTGATCAAAAATATAAAAAAAACTTTATTTGACATTTGAAAAAAAAATATTAAAAAAATTCCCTAGGGCAAATGGAAAATCATTCTGGTCTGAGATTTTGTGCGAGTTTGTCGGATCGCTAATCCTTTTGCAGCAGTCAGTTCGGATTAGTGAATCGGATCGTCTGAACTGCCTAGATCTGCGGATAGGTTCGTTAATCCTTTTTTAAAGGATTTTGCCCATCCCTGCTAACTATAACTAGAGTATAAACGATCTAAATCAGATTGGCTAGAATATGAAACTGTTCACTTCTGCTCCTGTCCACATCTGACCTCCGAGGAATCAGCGTGTGTACATTGATGTTGAATATATACAATATATATGGCCTCAGTAGCCTAGAGGAGAGATAATAAAAAAAATTTAAATTTTTCTATACACAAGAGCCTGCAGTTGAAAGTTTAAGTTTAATTATATTAAAAAGATAAATTGTAAATTGGGATAGCTATTCCGAAATATGGATCTTAAATCTCATTAGTACTTTTTCAAAGTTTTTTATATATTAATAAAAAAATTTGTTGATTTATCAAATATTATTAATGAAGAAATAATATTAACTTTCATGGATTATGCAAATTAATCTTTCATTTAATTAATTTTCCTCATCTATTATGAAAACAAAATTTATGAAGTCATAAATTGATAGTGTTGTTATTAAGAATTTTTGTTTTCAGAGCAAACAAGGAATTTATTATACTACTATTGTATCTCAAAACCCCTTCAATGAACAATAATAATTATAAACTAGGTAGAGCCTTGTTTGAAAAGGATGGAATTTTTTAAATCAATTCTCAAATAGATTGTTCATTAGCCAGTCATTATATCGTTTAAGATAGAAATTTTGAGAGATATGTTTGTGCTTAAGATTGGACAAATTTGCACCCACTGGAGTCGAACCAGGACCTCCACACTTTCGCGGCTGGTGGACTATCCTTATCCTAGTGCGCCAGCACAATTAGCACATCTCGCATCCGCATATTATACTAATGAAATTAAATTTCATTGACTTGAGAAAGATCTTAAAAACTGCACACCATCTACCAAGCAAATTTGGAACTACGTCACAATTCTAGACGCTTGGTAGGTCTGCAACCTCACAAGAGAGGTAAAAGGCGATTTAACAAATATTAACTAGGTAGAGGGGATGGAATTTTTTCAATCAATGCTCTAATTGCTCATTAGCCAGTCAATATAACAGTCTAAGATAACAAATTTGAGAGATATGTTTGTGCTTAAGATTGGGCAAAATTGCACCCCCTGGTGTCGAACCTCCACGCTTTCGCGGCGGGTGGACTACTCTTATCCTAGTTCCTATATTATAGACTATTCCAAACGTAATTATCAATAGAAACACATAAAAACAGTCATTGCAGTCATTACGTGAATCATCTATGAGTTGCGTATCCAAATACAATTATCAGAGTATCATTAGGCTAGTTTTTTGATTATGTAATTATGATTAATAAAAATAAAGTTATTATATTACTCTTAATATAAGATACTTTATCAAAAGTTTTATGTGAAACTAGGGGTTCTTTTTGAGAGGTATATTATTACATTAAGACATGAAGGCGTACCTGTAACTTTTCAAAGGCGGAGGATCTTTTAACGTCCTTCTAGGGCGTAAACCAGGTTTTTGTGATCCATGACCAATCTTGGGCCTCTTGCAGATACCTTTCCAGAGTCCATCCTTATTCTTGTCGGTCTTATTACTAATTGGCATTCTCTCCAAAATTTTCTTTTCTTCCATGTCGATTTTAATCTGATAAAAAATTGAATTAAATAATAAAAATTATCTCATATTTGAATGAAAAAAATTATTATTGGTTATGTTTTTTATATTGTTTTGCTATTTGAGATACTGCTATTTGGATCATTCATTCTTGTTCTTGTCATTTTATTACTTTTTATTTTTTTTGCCCATGTTTCGCCCGCGAGCTTGGTGTAGGAGTTAGCTTGCTGGCCTTGTATACCAAGGGCCGCGGGTTCGGATCCGAGGCAGTCCCCGATTATTTTATTTAAGCCATTTTGTTACCAAATGGCTTAAATATTAATTTATTTCAAGTCTTTTTCGGCAAATGAGGCCCTTTAGACCCTGTCTCTATTTATTTCAATTTATTGGTAGACAATTAAATTGAAATACATTTTTATCGCATGCAACGGGATGCGAACCCTTGACTCCTAGCACAATAAGCGGATACTCTACCACTGTGCAAGGGCATATTTTATTTTTATTTACATCAACTTTAGGTGAAGAACAGAAAATCCATTTTATATTTTGTTTCAAAAAGCTTAAGATCATTTAATACTTGCTAATTTTCATAAATTTTATTTCAGATCACATTACTGAAATAAAATTAATCTCAGTATAATTTTAAATATATTTATAACATGGTAATTTATTTTAATTTATTTTAAACCCTTGCATTGATTCATTGTATAATAAAATAAGATTTAATTTCCCATTTACCAAATTGCCAATGTTTTACCCCCACTTACGTCACCATCAGCAATCAATATAAAATCTTTTGTCTCTCTCTCTCTCTCTCTCTCTCCGTGTTCATCCTGACCTTAAACAGGAAAAAGACTTTCCGTTTCCGAAGTGTCAGCGTCAATGCAGTATTAACGGAAGTGTGTATTAATATAACCAAAATAAAAAAATAGCCTACCGCACTTAATTATATTTTTTCGCTAATATAACATAACATAGCATTTTCAAAATTTAATAGAAAAAATTTGAATTCATCCTACTGCTATGATTAAAAAAAAATCTGGTATAACTGGGCTCACAGCACACACCTTTCTCTTACATTCGAAAATCGAAAATTGTGTTCTGTGTTTATCACACAAGATTTTTTTGTGCCGAGATATATTTAGTTTACGCCGATATATTTTTTTTTTTTTTTTTTTAAACATTCACACTTTTTCTCATTCACACTCACACTCACACACACATTCACACTGTCTTTTCGGCAACTCAGGCCATATAAGACATTTACGATAACCGTTATTGAATAAATATACATATATAGGGTCCAGGCATTCTTATTTAAGCCATCTGGTATCCAATTGGCTTAAATAAAATCATCGGACTGCCTGGGGTCGAACCCGGACGTTTGGTATACGAGGTTAGCACGCACCTCACCCGAGGCACGCCGATATATTAAAATTCAAGATATAAAATTTATAAACATGAGAAAATATTATATTTTGTTACCATGGCAACCATTTCTCTTATCTTTCCTATGAAGTACAAGAGTAAAGTGTGCTTCAAACAATTTTGAGGGCAAAATGAGAATATACATTTGAAAGAGTATCTAAAAAATAATTGATTTATGAATTTTAATCAAAATTGTTAAAGCGATTTTTGAGAAAATTGGATAAAACTGAAAAAATACTTCAGTAAAGAACCAGTACTCTTTGGCCGATTTTGTTCAAAAGCTTCGTGTCACGTGCCAGGGGGGGTACATAACTTAAATATAAAATTTCAACTTCCTAGCTCTTTTCATTCTTGAGATATTTTATTCACAGACTGACAGACCATGTCGCGAAAACCACTTTTTTTTTAGTCACATCCCGAGACGCCGCCCGCCAGGGCCTAACGGGGTAGGGTTGCCTTCGCAGCTAGATTTTATATATTTAGAAAATAGATAGTGTAACAGCTGTCTTATTTATCTTATCTTATTTACATTATAGTTCGGTCGAAGCGATTCTTCCAATAATTTACTTATAATTAACTTACTAAATTTTAGAGACTGCCGTGACCCACATTGTAAGAATCCTGGCTTTAAATTAATTTATAGACTCGGGGTTTTCAACCCTCTAATGCTTTATTAGTTTCATTAAAGGCTGATGGTCATTTACCACCGAAATATAATATTTTACTAATTATCGTAACGATAAAACGGCTACGATGGAGGCAATAAAAATGCAATCTCTTATCACCATTAAAGGAGTAAACACAATAAACTTCCTCTAGACTTTCTTTTAATAACCTTAATTAAATTCTTTAAAACAAAAAAAAAAAAACTTATTAGTAGACTATATGTTCGATACCTGAGTCAAAGTTTCTAAATGAAAATAAAGAAGGAAGTTAATTACTACGATGATGATTTCATCTTTTAATGAGACATAACATTTTCTTTTTCTTTTCTAAGGGTTACAAAAATTCATTCAGGAATTACTTTGGCTTAGGAATTTTTTTTTGGAATTTTGTTTTAGGTCTTTTTCGCCTTTTGAGGCCATTTAGCCCCCGCCCCGTAGCCAATTCAATTGAAATAGATTTCTCGCCTGGGACGGGATGCGAACCCTTGACCTTTGGTCCCAGGTTCCTAGGAATTTTAGATGCCTGGCAAAGTCTTAATAAATTTTCAACGTTTCTACGTTGTTTGATACCGGTACCTGAGGTCGAAATATCCCTGAATTAATCCCTATTTCAATCTTGGAAGATTGCTTTGCAGATAAAAAGGATATAATCGTTTTCTTCCTCTGAATATTAAAGTTGTCTAAACTAATAATCTGGCTAATACTTCTATTATTTTAGGTTTAATTGAAATTTTGTATTTGCGGATAAAAGAAATTTTAACGTACTTTTGCTCGAAATCCATCTATCTTCATGGGCGAAACTAGAAAATTTAGCTTGGGGAAGGCCATGGGACCAGCCACCCTGCGGGAGGCCCGGAAGGCCCCATATTGACTCAATTTTTCTTGGGTCGGAAGCTTTCTGAGGGGGAGGGGGCGGGATCCCCCTAGTTACACCCATGTCTATCTGTTATCTCCAATATACTTTTCTTATTCTGAGTGTCTTAATAACCTTTCGGGTACGCCTGCAGGCATGCAAACATCTGGTTGAGAATTACTGCTTTATATGCGAGTAATTACCCAAGAGACCATTCAAATATTATGTAAACAACTTGGGGGATATGACATTTGCTCACTTATGTACCTCTTTATGCAAATGTAGACTGCTTATTATTTTTACATAAATAGGCCTACTGGCATAACAAAAATATTAAATATTTTTTTTTCAATTTTAATCCAGGTGCAGACATATCAAACTTCTTCAAAACTATTTTATGCTATGTCTATTATGTAAAAAGGGATGATATTAAAAAGTTTAATTATTATTATATTATTTTTATAAAAATCTATAGAAGGATATAATAAAAAACTATAAATAATAAACTAAAATTGTTCTCGGGCCTTGGTGTAGTCGTTAGCATGCAGGCCATCTGTATCAAGGTGTCGCGGGTTCGCACCCTATTTCACGCGACAAAAATTTATTCCGATACCCTATAAAGATCTTAAATAAATTTAAAAAAAAAAGAAAAACTAAAATTATAGTCCTTTTTCATTCATTTTCATTTTGAATGCCCTTGTTTAACTGCCAGCTTTCGATTGTAGCCATGGGCGTAACTAGAGAATTTGGCTCGGGGGGCCTTGGGACCAGCCGTCTTCGCTGGGGGGGGCCAAGGGGGCCATGGGACCAGCTATCCTCCGGGGGGCCTGGAAAGACTCATATTTTCTCAATTTTTCTTGGGACAGGGAGCTTTCTGGGGGAGGCCACGAGCCTTCTGGGGGGGGAGCGGCCCCCCTCAGCGCCCCCTTAGTTACGCCCAGGATTGTAGTCCTTATTAAATAAAAAAAATAAATCTGAGGTCAATAGCCAATGTAATTGTTAAGATTGAAAAAATAAGAGGCTTTTGAGAAACTCATTTAAATTTTTTTTTCTTTCATTTCTCAAGTCTACTCCCGGATTACTGATAGTTTTAGAAAATGCACTTATGTGGTCCAGGAGTAAACTCCTTTTGCACCAGGGCGTGGTTCTGGATTTGGGCTTAAATCTTAATACTAATGATTATAAAAAGAACTAATTATACTGCTTCTAATTAATTTATTATCTGTATGCGTAAATTAACATTTTTATAGTTAGATCAAGCTGATTAATTTAAACCCATTCATAGTTTGCATATATTATTATTCTAACGATAGAGAGACATGTATATGCAAACAAATTATTTATATAAATTTACCCTCGGAAATGTCAAAGGGGGAATGAATAATAATTACATAATAATTCCAAGGATTGGTGTTAATCATATTGCAAGTAAATGTTCAAATTAAATCATTAAATACATTACATGAAAAATTAGCCTTTATTTTAAATTAAAATTCAGGAAATGAAAAATCTTTTGCACTAGTTCGTATAGGAGAAAGGGAACCAATTACCTCGGAGGTTCAAGGGCTGAGCACTGTAATTTGCAATAATTATTAGGGTGGGCTGAAAATTTTTTTTCTTCACGCTATACTGAAAAAAACTTGCCTCTATGATAGTTAATTAAAATGCAACAAAGAAAAAAGTTATATCTAACCTCCAGCTCCAGCTAGCGCATTACACTTGAGATTTTGAAATTCACAAAAATTGCAGGATTTTATGAATTTTTTAAAATGATCAAAATAGTTGGAGAGTGGACGGTTGTAGTAAAAATCATTTATATTAGAGTTATATAAAGGTAATAAATTATTAAAAATGTATTTTTTTAAATTTAAGATAGGACAAAGGCCATCAATATCACTTTTTCATAGGTAACCGGCATGCCCAAAAAAACAACCAAACGAAGGGTCGAGGATTCGGATCCCAGACAGTCCAATGATTTTATTTAAGCCATTTGGATCAGGGGCGTATATAGAAATTTTTTTCGGGGGGGCCCGAACTCAAAAAATTTTTCTGCGGAAAATTTTTTTTTAAGAAACTATATTTTTTTTCACACGAAATTTTTTGCGGACCATTTTTTCTATTGCGGAACCAAAGTTGTCCATCCTGCGGAAAAATTTGTTGCGCTGATGTCTGTATATCCCTATATATGTATATGGGTTTGGGAAATTTCGGGGGGGCCCGGGCCCCTTCGGCCCCCCCCCCCCCCATAAATACGCCCCTGATTTGGATACCAAATATATAAAAAAAAGAGATGGAATTTCAACTACTTAGATCAAGGTAAAGCCTCAGTAAATTTGGTGGAAGTTGGTTAAAGATGAACTTTTTAAAACACAAATTGAAATTCTACAAAACAATCCTCCCAGGTCGGAATCTAAAGTACTTTTTTTCATTTTGGCTGCTTTTTTCTCGATTCATTGTGGGGGGGGGGCAATTCCCTCCTTCCCCCTATCCCCCGTAGCGCCTCAATGATTAAAATTGTGGTAAATAAAAAACACACGAAACACCAAGAGGCTACAGAACTGTTGCTTCTGACAAATAATCCAAGTAATTCTTGTTTAATTAATATTTTTTTATTTTTTATTATATTACATGAAATAATTTTGATGATCCATCACTTTATTAATAAAAATAAAAAATTCAAAAATCATTTTAGTAATTTCATGGTAAGTTATTGATTTGAAATGAACAAGCAATTAAGATCGAGTTACTGGTATTATCTAGTTTCCGCCGATATATTAGATTTCAAGATATAAAATATGTGTATAACTTACAATTGTAAATTCAAAATGGCCTCAGTAGCCGACTGACTTAAAATTGAAATTGGGTAATTTTACCCCCTTAACCCCCCCCCCCACCCTGTATCATTTTTAATCATTTTTACTCGGGAAAATTATAATTTTTTTTGCAATAAAATCACGCAAAGGTAGTTTTTATTAAATAAACTTTTTTACTAGTGCTAATAAAATAATAAACAAGAGAAATTGATAAAAAAAAAAGATTTCCTCTTGGCACATTTTTTATCATATAATTACGGTCATGTAATAATATTCAGATAATACATTATCAATTTTTTTTTTTTTTTCATTTTATATCATTTTCACTTTCATTTGATAAATCACTGACGTCATTTGGAACATTTGAAGAATCCAATTAAATTTATTTCTACTTAATCGAGATTTTTTTACGTAATGAACAAGCGGACATTTAAATTTTTTTTTAAAGAGATCCGAGAAGGTTAAAAGTTTATCAACTTGAGATCTCTTTTATTTATTTTTCTTGAGTTTAGAGTTGATTTCAATCAGTCAGTGAAGTGAAGTGCCAATATATCTCATTTGATGACTCATTGGAAAAATAAATTTCTTTCCATCTTTTTCTTACTTGTTAGGTATATCATTTAAACCAAATCACTATGTGCCCTTTTATTTATTTTATATATTTGTTTTTAGAGAAATCTATTGACATCAGGGGCGCCGGAACGAATTTGAATCAGGGGGGGGGGCAAAAAAATTTTTTTAGAAAATTAAAATAATTTAATATGTTTAAATAGAATAAAACAAAAACAAATCTACTATAAAACTTTAAAAATTTTAAATAAAATCACAATTTTAATAAAATTAAAATTTTAAAAAATTTGGTAGTGATTTTATCAAAAATTTTTTGAAAAAATTTGGAAAAAAATGAATTTCTTACACTTTTAATTTTTTTTAATTTAGAAAATTTTATTTTTCAAAAGTAAAAATATATCATTTTTAAAAATAAATGAAATAAAAAGAAATTTTGCCCCCTCTGCCCCCCTGTTGGATGCCAGGGGGGGCAATGTACCCTTGCCCCCCCAGTTCCGGCGCCTATGATTGACATATATAATTATTTCAATTCATAGGACTAGAAATCTCAGGTTATTTATCCGAGATTTTATTTACAGGGAAAATACACCTAAGCAGGCAGGGTTAGGAGGGTTAAAATCTTCTTCTCCCTTGTAAGAAAAATAAATTTTTATTTTCTTTAAAATTTATTCTTTTTATTTGGGGGAAGGGGGTGGGTTGGATCTTCATCATTTAATTATTTTCTCTAATCTTTCATATATATTTTTTTAATTAATAAATATATTAATTGGCGCTTTCTTTTTTAAGCTCTACTTCCTCATTGCTTTTCTTGCTTTTATTTATTAAATTATCGTTAATATTTCTCATGTTTATGAAATAATAATTTTTGATAAAGATTTCAAAATTTCCATCCAGTGACTTTATCATTTATTACTGCAAAAAAATATATTTTTAAAAATTAATTTATTTACCGTAAGGTTAGAGATGTTGGTAAATGTCAATATTGATTACCTAAAAGCCAAGGGGAGTGGATTCGGGCAGTCTGGAGAAAATTTATTTAAATCATTTGGTTACCAAATGGTGTAAATATATTTATTTGCCTGGATAATTTTGTATCATAATATTTATATTCGTTTATCGATGAGTCTAAATGGCCTAAGATGCTGAAAATACTAATAAAAAAATTAAAAAAAAATTCATTAATCTTTTAACTGTTGATATGAGAAAAGCCCCCCCCCCCCCCATCCGAAAAAGATAAAAAACTTTTTTGTTCCTCTCTTCCCTCATCTCCCATCTCTTCTCCCTGAAAACAGTACTAACTTTAGTAAAATAATCTTCAAATTCTAATTATCATTTTAAACAACATTTGCTTAAAGTTTTTTTTTTATATTTTTTAGTGTTAATAGAAATTGAATAAATTGAATTGATGTAGATGGATGACTGTAGAGAAGATCAATTTATTCTAAGGACCATCAGCTAAAAAATTAAATAATTTTGCGTATTATCTGTTATTTGTAGATATTTCGATTCCAGTGAGATGGAATCATCCTCAGTTCTAAGTTTGTGAGGATTTCCATAACATTTGTTGCTTGTAGCCTACTGTAGATGATTTCGTCCTAATGGGATTGAATTATCATCGAAATAAACCGATAATTCGAAAAATTATTTAATTTTTTGGCCGATGGTCCTTAGGATTGGTAGGATCCAAATGAATTAAATGATGCGAACCCTTGACCCTTGGTATCATAAACTAATGCTCTTCCTCTGAGATATAGGTCAAGGGCCGATTTTATTATTTAAGCATCTACTTTTGATCGATTGTTGTCTTACTTAGAAAGTCTCAGTGAATTATCATCAATTTTTTTTCTCACATCCAATTAAAATAAACCCCATCATAATTTGTTATGCAGCACATCTTAATTATCTGCTGATAATATATCCTTATTCTCTTCCCGGTTTCTCAAATTAATGTTTATCTGTTTGTCTGATGAAAGAAAGAAAAGGCGAGGAGTTCATTTCTCACGAATAACTTTAAGCAACACCCAACGATAAAGTCTAACACTCTTTTTTGATTGCGTTTCTATTTTTAGTCATTTTACGAGAAAGAAACATATTTGAAGTGTATATATACACTCTAGGAAATAATAACAAGATCTGAATCACGCAACTTGAGAATTCCCTTTCCATAGTTAATTTCCCATTCTTAATAAGTCGGTTTATAAATAAAACAAGCGTTAAGATGAAAGAAACAATGCGAATGAAAGATTATATTTCTAGGACAAAATTTATTTCTCTATTTTCAAACATAAAAAGTATTAAGATATAATATCTAATGCTAAAGGGGTTGGAGAATAATAACCAGCAAATTTATAGCTCCACCTGACGTCCTTTTATTTGGCAGATATTTCGATGCGTAGAACACACATCATCTTCAGTGCCGCGAGGATATAGTAGGTGGGCTTAGTCTATTTATATCAAATGCCTTAGGGGCGTTATACATAACGGAGGTGCCTTCTCTAAGCTGATGACCGCTCTGTGTCCATAGCACTTTTTTCCATTTTCTTCTCAAATCGCAAGGAAGTCTGCTATTAATGGATGTCAAACCAAAACTAAAAGACCCAGCTGCTTCAAATTTCGACAAGAGTCAGCTGATAGTTGCCTGCTGATAGGAGCAGTGTTGCCATTTCAGTTAAGAGGCGGGAAATTCAAAAAGTCACGGACTTATTGACCTGCCCTCGTATGAAGCCATTTTTTATCGCTTCCTTTGGATCGTTTCACTCTCCTTTTAATACCTTTTTTGATCAGTCTTTTCTTCTTCTGTCCTCGCCATTATTCATCCCGCGGTGCGGGGTCGGCGGATCAGTAAGAACTATAAATTTGATAATTTTCATAATCGTACAAGAACTGTAGCCAGAAAATTTTTTCAGAAATGGGGGTTTTGATGATCCGGTTTATCCTCAATTGAATAAATTTCCAAAATACAAAATATTTTTTATATTTTTATGGATATATTTTTATGGAGTTTCGTGAGAGGGAGGGATTTGGATTCCTTCGTGGTCCCGATCCTGATATAGACCTTATACTGTATAACCTACACACTCTAAGTTATTTTTACATTTCTGGTGTTCCATTGATCTGAATCATGAAGATATACGGTATAAAAACTTTGGGGGTTATATTTTCCAATATGATAACTCTTTCTATATATATAGACCTATACTATAATAATATAAATTTGGGTATTTTTAATTCTTTATTCCCAAAGTGTGTATATCAATCTCTTTAACCCTATTCAACTCTCAACCAGAATAAATATAAACAATGTTTATAAAAAAGAACGAGCCTGTTATTTGTTTATTTTTTTATGAATCAAGTCATGACATTTGGGACCAACTTCAGAGTCAACCATCGTCTTTGGATTAATTCGAACATTTTACAAAGAAAACCAAGTACTCTAATTAAATAATTGCTATTAGCTACCACATTAAATCAATCTTAAATATTGTACATAATTCACCCTTAGTTGACTACAATATACATAATCTTGACAATTGATTGACTTTGAAGATGGTCCCAAATGTGACCGAAACGTTAACTTAATTCATCAAAGAAGAAATAATCTTAGCTGCCTGTTTAACCTTCTTCATCTGAATATTATGTATAGTATATTTTATACCTTCAAATAATATAATTCAAGAAGAGCACCCAATTTAACAACTATGAGAAACAAATTTCTATCAAGATATTTGTAAAGCAAGAGAAAAATAGATTGCTTTAATTTTATCACTAATATTCACAAATTAAAGAAGAGCAACTCAAATGACCCAACAACATGGTGAAAAATCAATAAATCAAAAGAGTATCCATTCTGCTTGTTTTCATTCATTTATTCATTTTCGAATGATTATAATATATTGTATATTAGAAAGTGTCTGTTAATAAATAAACTCATTGATCTTAGTCATTTCAAAGAAGTTTGTTGACCGGCCAAAAGGTCCTAAGCAGGTAGTATTTTTGGTAGCAGCTGTCCCTTAAAAACAGGTGTGCTCGGCCAGCTGAGAGAGCATCATCCTCATTTCTTTTACCTTTTTCTACCTGAAGGGTATCTATTTCATTTGCACACTCGGCTACATGTTGCCTGTCACGTAACAGTTTTTCTCCTTCTCCAGCTGACAAGTGTACAAAGATTTTATTTTTTTATGTCATTCAAAAAAGTTTTTGTTTAAAAATAATAGTCTTTAACCCGAAAAAAATAGAATTTTCTTTTTAGTTCTGTCAATCAAACTCTATTATTATAAATTTTTTCAAAGAATAAAAAAAAACTATTTAATTATCGTCGACGTTTCGGGATCAAATCAATTCCATTTTCAGGACAATAAACTGATAATGTTCCCTAGATAGATGCATTTCGGTTCATACAAAAATAAATGAATAAATTTGTATATACCATTAGATGTATATAGAATTGCAGTAGGTCAGGGGCGTATATAAGGGGGGGGCCGAGGGGGCCCGGGCCCCTCCCGAAATTTCCCAAACACATATACATATATAGGGATATACAGACATCAGTGCAACAAATTTTTCTGCAGGGTGGAAAACTTTGATTCAGCAAAAAAAAAAAAAATGTTCCGCAAAAAATTTCGTGTGAAAAAAAATTTAGTTTCTTAACAAAAAAATTTTTCTCAAAAAAATTTTTGAGTTCGGGCCCCCCCCCCCCCCGAAAAAAATTTCTATATACGCCTCTGCAGTAGGTGCAAATACAGCCCATGCACTTTTGTGTATGAACCGAAATGCATCTATCTTAGCAACATTAACACTTTAACGTCCTGAAGATGAGATCGATTTGATTCCGAAACGTGGACGATAATTAAATAAAGTTTTTTTTTTTATTATTTCCTGGCTGCCTATATCTACCTAATCCTGATAATTACCACTCGAATTTCTTATACTTAAAATATTTTTATTTAAGGTATTTTTCCGCATCTAACAAATAAATTTTTATTTGAGAAACCTAGTACAAGAAGCGAGTGCTCTATCACTGTGCTACGCCCTTGTTAATTAATGTTCTTTTTAACAAGTAGTAGATTATTGAGTCTTACACGGGTAACGGCAAATCCAGAGGAGGGGGGAATCTGGTGTGACTGGTCTCACAGCACACAACTTTTCTTAGGAATGAAAGTTAAAAGAAAACGCAGCCAAATTTTTTTCTTTAAAAATATATTTTAACAGCTGACGTTTCGGCTTTGGTCAAAGTCATCCTCGGAGCTATACATTTTTTTTTATAAATATAGTTTAATAATCATTTTTAAAATTTTTACAGAATGAAAATCATACCTGTTATTGGTCATTATATACATATATTTTGAATTGTATTTGGTATTAATTTTAGGAAAATTCCGAAAAAAATATTTTTCTCAAATATTGGTGGGAGAGGTAATCACCCCCTCGTATCCGCCCTTGTACCTTTAAGAATGACATTTTTCCAATCATTTTAAAATTATTTAATTAAAATACGTATTTAAAAAATCATTTATAATGAATTTTATTAAAGATTATAGCCTAATATAAAAAATGTATCGATAAGACCTTGATTTCCATGATTATATAAATATTAACTATGATGTAATATTTATATGGATTTTTTTTCTCGTGTTGTTGTTTAAGGAAATGAAATTTGCATTCTTCTAGTATTTTTTTTTTTTTTAATTTTACTCTTAGAGTTAGATTAGGGTCCAAGGATAAAAGGGTTGAAATGAGAAAATCTTTCCATGTTTTCTTCATTTTTTAATCTGAAGATTGAATGATAAGCTGCTTTTGGATTTCTGTATCTATGTACCTGTTATTGTAGTGTTTAAATAATTTAATTTTACTATAAGTAGTTTATCCGATTGTAGTAAAATAATGACGCCAGTCGTGGATAAATGGAAAATTGTTCGAGTTTCTTTTAACGAAGGCGAGGACGCGCGACCGAAACGTCAACTGTGTATCCTCCACTGACATTATTTTACCATTCAATTTTTTTTGTTTTAAATAAATGTAGTTGAAGTTGCTTTCAAGAGGAAATTTTATAACCGTAGCTAAATAATCCGGTAGCAAAGCTTAAAAATATAGATATTCATTATTACATTACATCGCTGTTCTCCCTTAAAGGTGTTTTTTGATGATCAAAGAGTCAATGGTCGCGACCTTTTGTTTAAATTGAATTGATTTTTTTTTATTTTTCCTCTGCAATTGAATTGATTACCAATTAATTTAAATACACTAAATATCGTCGGATTTTAAATGACGGAAAAAAATTTGAGAATTTTATCAATAAAATCAAAATTTTTCTTTGTTTCAGCATCCGGTGTTTTCCTGTATTTCGGGATCTAAATAGTTATCAAAAGCCATTCTGCATCTTCTTCGACTTTGTATTGTCTATGGTTTCGGGATCGGCATTGAAAATCCGGCCCGGGCCATATGAGCACCAGCCGAACCTCAATTAATTCAACAAATGTTAAGGTAAAAAGATATTATACTGTACTTTATTTGGAAATTACCAATTATTATAATAATAATATTAATATTTATTTATATATATTTATTTTCTCCTGTGTCGCATAGCACGCTTGTCACATCACATTTTTCGTGTCGACATATATTTAGTTTCCGCCGATATATTCAAGATGTTAAATTTATTAGGGGGAAAATATTTATATTTTGTTACCATGGCAACCATTTCTCCTATTCTTCTGAAGGAACACAGTCAGACACACAGACAGACCATGTTGCGAAAACCACTTTTTTGGATTTAGGGGACCTCAAAACGTGAATATCCATCAAAATCTCGACATCAAGTTTTTGACATGAGGTCTTCTCAATTATTCCATCTGGATTGCACCTGGTGCGAGGGAGAAATTTGTGGCGCCGAACTTGGGTCCATTTCTTCTGATGACTAAATTTGCTTTCCAACTGAGTTCATATATCCGAATGCCGTGCTGTGGTCCAGTGGTAGGGCACTCTGAGTACAAATCGGAGGATCCGTGGTTCGACTCCCGGCGGCACATCCTTATTTTTTCGGATATATGAATTGATAAATATTTAATTGTGTAACTTTCGCGGCTCACGTACGCGATATGTATAATATCTTAAATATTATATATAATTTCTTATTTATTTATTCCGATGCTTGAAAAAGATCTTTAATAAATTTAAAAAAAAAGAAAAACTAATATTGTAGTCCTTATTCATTCATTTTCATTTTGAATCACCTTAGACAAATGTCCAATAGGCCAGCTTTCGATTGTCCTTATTAAATAAAAAAAAAAACAATCTGAGGTAGTTTATGTAATTTTTAAGCTTGAATAAATAAGAGGGTCGTTATTACCAAATGCTGTATAAAGAGCGGCCATATAGCGTGGTATGGGTGTATATGTTGACACAAAAAATCTGGTGTGACCAGCACATTTCAAAGAGCATCTAATAAATAATTGATTTTTGAATTTTATTCCAAAATCGTTGGAACTGAAAAAGTGCATCAGTAGAGTACTAGTACTCTTTGGCCGATTTTGTTCTAAAGCTTCGTGTCACGTCCCAGGGTGTTACCTTATTTAAATTTAAAATTTCAACCTCATAGCTCTTTTCGTTCTTGGGATATTTTGTTCACAGACAGACACACACACAGAACGAAAACCACTTTTTTGGATTCAGGGGACCTCAAAACGTGTATATCCATCAAAATCTTGACATCGAATTTTTGACATGAATCCAATACTTTCTCTCTCTATATATATTAACATATATAGAGGTAAGAGAAAGTAAAATTTAAATGATGCTATAGAAGTGAATTTTGAATTAGATTTATTTGAGATATCAAATAATTTATTTAATTAATAAGAGGGTAAAAACAAATGCAACAAATTTATTTAATTATAGATCATTAAATTATCAATTTCATTTAGCCTAATAAACAGAAATTGAGCTATTTTATTTATAAAGATATAAAGATTTTCCCCTATTCCTCTCTTGCCTTCCCTACATGCCTCCCCCTCCCTTCTGGAGTGGGAGGAAATTTCTAGCGCTCTAACAATCGGATCCTTTTATTTTTAAGCCATTTCCCCTTGCCGCGCTTGTTGCCCTCCCCTCTCGCGGTCTCACCGGTCGCGCCGTCTCTCCCCGCCCCTCCGCTGCTAGTCGAGAGGACGCCTACACGCCATTAACACCTCCCCCCGTTCGTCTAAATAAGCAGGTAAATTTTATATTTTTTAAATTTATTTCTTTTATAAAATGATATCTTTTAATTAGTTTTATGTATTTTTATATAAAATTAATTAATATTTCAAGTAAATATTCAAATTAGTATTAAAAGAGATAAAAGTTTATAAATCTTTCTAACATGATTTATTTGCCAAAACTCAAATTATGATTTGTTTGAAAAAGATGGAATTTTTTTTCAATCAAAGCTCAAGACTGTTTGTAAGCCAGTCAATAAATCGTTTAAGATAGCAAATTTGAGAGTTGAATTTGTGTTTGATTAGACAAATGATTTATTAATATAATACGTAGTTGAGTTTGATTATTAGCCTAACAATAAAAAAGAGTAATTATTTTTTATTCTAACAATGAATTTTTTATATTATTCAAACAGAAAACATTCGAATCGACTTTTCGCTGGCAACTAAACGACTCTATTTACCTCACCACAATCTGTTGAGAGGACATTCTGAAACCAGCGTCATCTTGGCAACTTCTCTTCCATAAGATCCAAGTAATATTTTTTATTATCCATAATATTTATAAATATCTTATCATTTAATCCAATAACCTCTAGTTGTCACGGAAGACTTGGGTTGCCTTCCCCAGTTCTCTACCAAACTCCAGAAAAAATGAATAATAAATATATCATTTTTATTATATTATTAATTATATTTATATGATTTTTCTTAGCATTTTATAATAACTAGCTGCACAACCAGATTTGGGTCCATGGGACGTTTTTTTTTTTTTTAATTCTTTCTTGCCATTTCGCCCCCTTTCTTTTATATACAATATTTACAAAATATACAATATTTACAAAATACATAATAAAAATTATATGAATATAAAAACCATCTGCTATAAAATATATACAATAGGGCGTTAATTCCAAAAAAACAAATTTCATTGTTCTTAATAGACCTACTTTAACATTTCTATAATAACTAGCTGCACAATCAAACTCTGGGGGGGGGGAGGGGACAAAAATATATTCATTGTATTATTATTTATTATTCTTTTAAAATTTATTTATTTATACTAGCTGCACAACCAGACTTTGGTGTTCAATTTCCTTAAACTCAATTGTCCTTAACTGGATATCCTATAAATTTATTTCTCATCATAATAACTAACTGTACAACCACAATTCTAAATTTTTTTGTTTTTCGAATAAAATAGCATCTATTAATACTATAGGATCCATTTATTAGTTCAGTTTTTTCTACTGGATGATGGGCAACCTAAATTACCACCCCAATTATGAATTTTTGGATTAATTACTCAAAACCTTTGAACGTAGACTAACTCTTAGGCAGTTGTTAGGTCTTTCATCACTGTTACCTAATTTTCGAGGTTCGACTGAATCGGTCGGATAGGTAGGTTTCTGAGTTATTTTGGGTGCGGACAGCGGAAAGAGAATTGACAATTATATATAGAGATAACTTAAATCAATTGTTACTTTTTTTTTTTAAACATTCACACTTTTTTCTCACTCACATTCACACACACATGCACACAGTCTTTTCGGCAACTTAGGCCATTTAAGACTTTAAACGATACTCGTCATTTGTAAATATTTCTATTGGGGGGTATACTTATTTAATATTTAAGCCATTTGGATATTTGCACTTGTCCAACGTGATGTTGTTATTTATATTTAAATTACAAAAAAAAAAAAATGAAATAAATAAATAATAAAAATAAATTTAATTTTTATATAAAAAAGAACATCTCGTGGTACAATTGCAATGCGCGGTGGTTGAGAACCCTGATTTGCAATTTGGTTATTTTCATTTTTTTACTATATTCATTTATTAAAGTTCATTTATTTTTAAATAGAATTTCATCATTTACCTAAAACTATTAATTTTTCTAAATAAATTATGTGGATTTCTATTTTTTTCCGAATCATATACACTGCCCCGCAAAAAAAGTGGCGCACTTTGTTTCTTCTTAAAAAGACCTATTTTACTCTACCTTAATGATACTGAAATTTATTAAACTTCTAACAAGGCCGGATCTAGGGGGGGCAGTGGGTGCACGTGCCCCGGGCGGCAGATATCAGGGGGCGGCAAATTTTGCGTCTCTAAAAAAAGGTAAAATATTTTTTCGGACGGGAAAATTTGGTTCCGCGAAAAAAAAAAAATTTTCGCAGAAAAATTTTAAGGAGGGGCGGCAAATTAAATTTTGCCCCCCTAAAAAAATCTCCTAGTTCCGGCCCTGACTTCTAATATGAAGTATCTTATACATTTCTAAGTAAATTTAATACAAATCCATATCATTTTAATAAATAATTATAATTTAATCAAAACAAAGACAAAAATGTTGAAATTTTTTTATTAACTCCAAATTTTTAATATTTTAAAATAATCTTTCCTTTTCAGTTTTTTCTCTGTTCTATTTATTGGAAATTCTTATAAAAACAAAATTTTTAATTAATATCCAACAAAACATATCGAGAGGAAGTTGATTTGTCTCAAAAATTGAAAATACACATATTTTTCTTTATTTTATTTAAATTGTATAATTTGATAAAAATGTTTTGAATTTGTGCTAAAGTTATTTAGAAATGTATAAGTTTATTCATATTAAATGTTTAATAAATTTCAGTATCATTAGAATAGATTAGAACAGGTCCTTCTTATAGAAGAAACAAAGTGCGCCACTTTTTTTGCGGGGGGAGTGT